>OY755041.1:120509208-120614208 GCA_963576565.1 Aspidapion aeneum
CCTTGCCATGATGAGGCATTACAAGAAATGCAGAAGGGTGCGAAAGCAATAATTATACATCCTACACTTTGTTTCTTTTTGATTAAGACTAAAAAGTTAACATTAAAATATATAAAAAAAAATTTTGACTTAAACGATTTTATTAAAAAATAACACTAAAAAGTTACAAATTGGCAGATTTTTGTTTACCACCAGTCTAGATTAACAATAACGCTAATGGCACATAATATTGTTACCGTTATTACTGAGTCTGCGCATTAGCAGCTTCTCGCTCCTTTTTTGTTATTTACGGTAGCGGCGCCCGGTACTTACGGTGGGCGTCCTTTAATGTTACCGTTATTTTTTAGGGCTAGTTTGGTATTGTTTTTTTAATGCAGTCGAATTTTTTACTAAAATTCGGTAGTTTGGTTTGTAAAAAGCCATAAATCTAATAAAAATAAATAAATAAATATAAATAAATATAAAGTTGAAGAAGTGTGAAACTACTAAATTAACGTTTCTGTTATGCTTATCTTTAGTGTTCCAAAATCTATCTTTTTTGCCTTGACTGTTACCGTTATTCTTAGTTACAATAACGGTAACAGCTGTCAAATTTTCTGTTATTTTAACTGAAACAAAAGCACCCTATTTTAAGTACGATATAAAATCGATATATTTTATTGCAGCTTCAAGGTTAATTTTGTTTTTAATAAAATTAATTTAAAAAAATAATAAAAAATTTTTTTTTATAGTTTTTATGATGGATATACAGAAGCTAGAATTTCAGTTTTGCAGTATTTATAAAAAAAACTACTTGTATGTAGCTCTCATATATGAGTTAACTGAATGAACCTGAGTCAAACTAGCTGGGTCCCTTAAGGGTCCAACTAAAAAAACAACAATTTTATAAATATAAAAAACCTTCCTAGCCGATTAGCTAGTAAATATCTCAGAAACGAAAGTTTTTATTAAAACATAAATTATTGAGAAAAACGTGTTCTACTGTGTTCCGCTAAGAAGTTAGCATAATTTCAAGTTTGTAACTGCCAAAAAACTGTCATTAACATTAATAGATTTTGACCAAAATCTAATCATCTCTTTACAGAATTATACACTATTCTACCTAAAAATTTCGTAAAAATCGGTTCAGCAGTTTAGAAGCTATCGTGTTACATACAGGCAGATACACACACAGCCACACACGTCCGTGACATCATGACGACGATATTGCTAAAATAAGTTAAATACACCCAAATAACATATTTACTGTATCTCTAATTTTTTTGCTTATGCTGAGCGGGCTAGAAAGGTAAAAATTACATTAAAAACAATTGAAAAACTTGTATCTTGACATTATTTCATTTTCAGACATTTAAAAAATAACTTTTGGCTTTTTAAAAGTCAGTTTTTGAACAATATATTTTTGAAAAAAAGAACCTGAAAAAAACACAAAATCTGCGTTATAGTCCTCTTCTAATAATAAATCTTACCTCAAAAAACCAACAAAAACTCTTCCAACACATTAACTATTTTATATTTACTATAACAAAATTTATATTTTTTCCTGTTCCCGTAATTTTTTTAAACTAATCATTTGATAATATTTTTATTGTTTCCCGAAATGCGTTACCAGGGCTAGTGCGTCTTTTGCTTGTGAGGTAGGTGCGTTTTTCAGTCGCACTGTTAAATATGTGAGAAAAAGCAGCTTTCTTAAAAAACATACACTTTTTACATTCCCCCCAATTGAAGATATTTCAGATGTTCCAAGGATGACATCATTTCAATTTTACCTGCTCCCGTACTTGGGAGAAGAGGCGAAATGAATTTTCCAGTTTCATTTGACACAATATTCAGCAGATTTAATATTCAGGGATTATATGCTGCCTGTTAGCTCAAAAAAGCTGTTTAGTTAGTAGTTTTTTCATGTTTTTTTACATTTGTAAGTTTATTTCTAAGTTTCTAAAAGTGTCCTCGTGTTTCTCTTTTTTGTTTAATTTTATGAATATAAAAAGAAGATTTAAAAAATAATTTTCCTTAGTTTTACCTTCTTTAAAAGTTTGTCAAATGTTAACGGTTAAAGAGAAAATCAGAAACATTTGCAGTAAAAGGCTCTTCCCCCAATAAATGTACCACAACTTTAGATAGCGTTGTTTTGTGTAAAATCGCTCTTGCCCCATTTGAAGGGGCACGAGCGGTTTCGGTCACCCACAAAAAAATAAATTTACAAAAAATTCAGGGTTGCTGCTTTTTAATCAATAATTGTTTATTTAGTTAAAAATACTTCAAAAATATTATAGAAAAAAAAAGCTTTGAAATTCTGAATAAATTAAAAATAACATTGCGTTCTAAAGCCGTACTAATAGAAAAAGTGGTTGCACTTGCCCCAACTCACCTTACACCCAAATAACCGCAAATAACACATTTTCGACGTTATCTCAGATTTTTTTGTTCGTCGAAAACAATACCTTCTTTAGCCATTGCTGCGCGAGCTAGGAAGGTAAAAATTACCTTAAAAATAATCTTGACATATATTATTTTCAGACATTTAAAAAATAATTATCTTGGCTTTTTAAAAAAATCAGTTTTTGAAAACATGTAACCTAAAAAAATAAAACATCTGCAGTCCTCTACAGCATTTATCCACCTCCCTCAAACCTGAATTACATAAATATACCCTCCGAATTTTTCTAATAATAAATCTTACCTCAAAAAACCGTCAAAAACTCTTCCAAATCCGAACAAAAACTCAAGAAGGATAGTCCACACGCCACATTTTTTTTTCAAATTAAAAACCGCAAGAAATCCATATATATTATTATTCACTAATTAAACGTATTTTTAATTTAATTTGACATTTTACAGCAACACATTAACTATTTTATATTTATATGCAAGTCTATAATAATTGTATATTTTGTCCTGTTCCTGTAATTTTGGAAAATTAAATCTTAAATAGTTCTTCAACTAGAAAAAAAGTTCAATCAAGTAATATTCTAACGTACTATTTGACGCGTAATATTGTCTAGAAAGTTTTTACACGGTGGACGTTCGTATACGCGCGCCCAATGCGAGAGTTTCCAATACGTTACTGAGTTTCAGCGCGGGATCTGAGTTTCCACAGGATGCATAGCGTTTGGAGCTTTTCTGGAGTGCGCCCGCCATCCATAAAAGTTTTGTTCCTCTGTATCGTTCTGCGTGCGCTACAATTTTAGCTGCGTTTAACCCACATGAATTATAAAGTTTAAGTACTAATAGTAGTAGTACCGTCAAACAGGGCGAATCGGGACGATTTGCAGATATTTTTCAAAATAACTTTTTTCTAAAAAAACTATAGATTTCAAACCACCGGCAAACGATAGCTTACCGTTAGAGCTTTAAAATGACATGTCACATATATCTGTCATTTTGACAGGTGATTTTATATATTTTTTTTAGTGGGTGTCCCGATTGACACCGCATATGGGGTCAATCGTGACACCCCATTTTTTTCAGTGTTAAGGCTCGATTAGCCCTTGTAATGGGGTCAATTGGAACGGAGAAGGTTACAAAAATTATTTTTTCTATAAGCGTGCGGAAAAGTCCACTTTTCCGCACGCATTTTAGTGCGGAAAAGTAAATTTGTTACAATTTTGAGGTGTTCTATAACATTTAGACCGTTCAAAATACATTTGTATCTTTCCTAGCACACGAAATATCCTAAAAATATTCAAATTGACTAAAATTCTGCTATATTTTCAATATTTTCGATAAAATAAAGTTTTCAGTAAAATAGGTTCAAATTATAAGTTTTAAACCTCCCCGGTATAAATATCGTCATTGTCAATGTCAAACAACAATGAACACTAGTGGTTTTTGATTTGCCATCTTAAATCACCATAGCAACAAAGTACAAACAAACTGTCAAAACAAAGCCAATTTTGCAGATACAAGCGTCTTTTGAATTTTTCAAACAAAAAAATCAGATTTTCAATGGATTCTTCGGACGAAGATCTACCCCAGTCAGTTCTAGAAGCCGCTAGAATGTGAATAATAATAATTGATTTGATTAAAACGTTTTGAATATAAATAATTTTCTGATTAATTTTTAGTTTTTTCCTCACGCTTATAGAAAAAATAGTGTACCTAACTCGTGCGTAAAGTGTCTTTTCCGCACCTGATTGCTGGCCAAACTCCGCTATCGCGTCGTTTGGCCATCTGCAATCGCGTGCGGAAAAGAGGCACTTTCCGCACTAGTTAGGTAAACTACTATTGCAAAAGAAATCGGAAAAAAAAACTTTAAAAATAAGCCAGAAAACGAGGTTTATTCAGAAAACTTAAAAAATACAATAAATCTCAAATAAACTAGGTAGGTAACGAGCTGAACAGTTCAACTAAAACCACATTTAAATAAAAATAATTAAAAAACTCGAACAAAACTAAACTTAAATATTCTTCTTAAAATTATTAATTTAAATATGCCCTTTGGCAGCACTTTTTTGCGAACCCTAACAAGGACATTTTTTTTTTTAATTCTAAAAAAAAACTTTTTTTTAAATTTGATTCTTTTTTCACACCGTCTACAAAACACTTAAGGCTATCATCTTACCAATTTTCAGTCTCCTGGGACAATTAGAAGGGTGGTTTTTAAGCAAAGTTTTTCTCTGAACAAAAAACCGCGAAAATTTTGTTCGTTTTTTGCGTGCTGCTCCATTGAAAAGGCTAAAGCGAACTGGCCGGCGACTTGCAGAAACGCGTTCACTAAGATATCGCCTATCAGTTTTGAACATTATTGAACGTAAAAACATTGACCTTGAGATACAGGGGCCATTTAAATAGTAGAAAACAGGTTTTGTCCCGATTGACCCCGCTGTCCCGATTCACCCCGTTTGACGGTAGTTTTCAGTACAGTTGACCACCTCTTAGCCATGCAAATCCTAATAGAACGAGCCAACGAATACAACATTCCACTATATGCTGCATTTATAGACTTTGAAAAAGCTTTCGATAGCATTGAGCACTGGCATTAATAGCCGAATAGATCACAGATACACAGATTTAATAGCCAATATATATAGCGAAACAACAACATCACTCAAAATCCACGAAGGAACCAACCCAATCCGCATAGGAAGAGGTGTGAGACAGGGTGACAGTGATGACACAATATCCCCTAAACTATTTAACAACTTAGATTGGGAAGAAATAGGCATCAAGGTAGACGAACAATACTTGAACCACCTAAGATATGCTGATGATATTGCCTTAGTAACAGATAAGAAAGAAGAACTGATAAAAATGCTGGACGAACTGGAGACAGCTGCATTAAAACTAAAGTCATAACAAACACAGATGAGGATATCACGATCAGAATAAACCAAGAGAAAATAGAACAAGTAGAGGAATACCATCATAATAATATATATACCTGGGATAAATTATTAAACCAAACATATCGTCGTTGATCTTACAAACAGACGTATTTCAAAAAAATGCAGTTTTGAGATAAGACCATAATACTACCCCGAGGGGTCATCGGCACCCTAAAATTTTGTACAGCGTCCAACAGGACTTGAGTACTGTTGGGTACTGTCGTGTACTGTCGAGTACTGTTGGGTCCTGTCGAGTACTGTTGAGTACTGTCGTGTACTGTCGAGTACTGTTGGGTCCTGTCGAGTACTGTTGGGTCCTGTCGTGTACTGTTGAGTACTGTCGTGTACTGTTGGGTCCTGTCGTGTACTGTCGAGTACTGTTGGGTCCTGTTGAGTACTGTCGTGTACTGTTGGGTCCTGTCGTGTACTGTCGAGTACTGTTGGGTCCTGTCGAGTACTGTTGAGTACTGTAGTGTACTGTCGAGTACTGTTGGGTCCTGTCGAGTACTGTCGTGTACTGTTGGGTCCTGTCGAGTACTGTTGGGTACTGTCGTGTACTGTCGAGTACTGTTGGGTCCTGTCGTGTACTGTCGAGTACTGTTGGGTCCTGTCGTGGTACTGTCGGGTACTGTTGTGAAATTTGTACAGTACTGTTGAAAGCTGATGACCCCTCGTACTACCCCCAAGTAACATTATTACCACTCAAGGTTTGGTTCCTAGGTTATTTAGAGGGTGCTGTTATGGGTTTTAGGATCAATTTGGCTACATAAAGGTAATTTATATTGCCAATTACCTAAAGAGGTGTTATACAACCAAAAAGTGATTTATAAAGGGAGTATAATAAAACTGATATTCCTTCTGTTCCTTTTAGATAGTTTTGGTTTTATTGATTTCTGATTTATAAAGATGGTCTTATAAAACCCTTTTACCTAAAGTTTTTAAAAAGAAATAAATATAAACTTTGGTCATTTAGTTTTTTTTAGGTCATAACAAAAGTGTTTTATAATAGAGCTAAAAGGTTACCTTATATCCTTTTGTTTTTATAGTTACCAGTAGTTTAAAAGTAAATATTATTAGATAGGCAGCCATATAGAACCTAGTTTCCTTTAGGTTTTTAAGAGTGGAGTGGAGAGGTAAATATAAACTTTAGACTTTTGGTTTTTGCCATTACTTTTAGGCATTTTAAAAAGGTTTTGTAGGAAGGCTTAAAGGTAAACTTAATTCTTTTGTATTTATACTTACCCATAGCTGTATATTAAATATTATTTAAATAGGCGGCCATATAAAACCTTGTTTCCTTAAAGGTTCTAACATAAGTAAGTAAATACTTTTGTTTTATTTCTATTAGGTATTTCTGGTAAAAATAATAGATATACCTAGGTACAGATTGGTACCTACCTAGTGCAAGATTGATTATCTAAAGCCCAATAATTAATAATTGTTGAGTTTCCGTCCTCCTGGGTAGGACACCCAGGCCTAGATAAGGCTTGTTTAGACGGCCAATATAAGAGGTTGCCCTCCAACCCGCAGGCACAACGAATATCATTGCACTGGCCCTCTCGATTGTGTCGAAATTGCACGATAAAAAACATTTAAAAGTGTTGAATTATACGTTTTTAAACACTTTAAAAAACAAATACAAAAAATTTAAGTGAGGTTATGTTGACTATGTTTACTTTGTTCTTTTTTGTTGGTTTCATAAGGGCACTCAAAAATCCTTGTTGCGATACAGTAACAAATAAAACCAAGTGACCACTTTAAAACCATAATGGCGTATTTAAATTTATTTAAAAAATATTGTGAAGAGAAAATATTTATCTAGTCGTTTTAGCAGTGTTTTTTAACAATAATTTTACTTTAATTTTGACTTATGTAAACCAAACAGACTTTTTTAATGGTGAATAGTGTAAATTATTTTATTTTTATTTTAAATATTTGTTTTTTTGTTATCAAAAAACTACTAAAAAGCATTTTTGAGTTGGCGCGCTTGTTTTGAGAGCTTTTCAGATACGATTTTATCAGAAAAATAAATCTGGCAGGCAATTTGATCATCAACAAAACGACAAACTCGGTATATTTTTATGTGATAAAATAATTTTGGGACTCTGACATTTTTGGCAATTTTGTGATCTACCTAAATTAATTTATATAGCCATTGTGAATCTAAAATATCGCCATAGCTTTTATAGGAAAACTTCTTTACTCTAAAGGTATTATGGTATTCAATAGAATCGCCAGGATACCAAATTACCAAATCTAGTTTTATAATAGGATAGAGGACGTTTCTGAGTTGCTTTTAGAACCTGGCATAATAGCTTTAGGCTCTAAAAGGTTCTATACTGGTGGAACCGCTAGAAGGCGAAGCTGGAGTTTATTTCTTCTGGTTTTATAGTGAGTTTAATACATAGGTTGCCACCACCAATTGGGGAGTCCCATTTAGGAGGTCTAACGGGTATATAAGGGTAATGGGAACGTGCTAGCAACCAAACATTGAAACTAATGGTTTTAAGGAAAGGCGCTGGCAACCTTTTAGCTTCTGCTATAAATAAACAAATGTTACCTGTGCCTTATTTGTGTCGTTCTTTCATCTCACAAAGTGTCGTAACTCAAATGCTATAGGTTTTAAAGCAGTACGATGTTATCCCTTTGTCGTATCTCAAAACATTCATATTTTTGCTCTCACAAATAGACGTAATTCAAAATACTCTTGTAAAATTACAATAAATGAGTCAGTTTGTAAGATCAACGACGATATGGCAAGGCATCTTTTTAGACTATGTTGTGTATCCATTTGGATACACAGGCCTTCAGATTGGATACCCAGTAAACAGGAAATGGATACATATACATTTGGGTCTTGGCCTTTTGTATTAAACTCTAGCTAATATAAAAAATATAAATAAAGGGTATAATTTAAATAATGCACTTTAAGAAAAGGTGCGGAAGGTCACAAGTAGACAAAAAGTTCAAATAACTTTTGGCCAAGTTATAGTATTTGTCAAGTCAGGGCTATCAAAATGGACGGGCCACGATCCTCCACTTTGTTGACGTCACATCCCAGGCTGATTTTTTTTTGATGGTCACGTTACGACACAGCTGATTGTCTTTAAAATTTTGAAGTTGGAATGACGGTTCATGGATATTTGATATTTTGTTAAATAAAGCCGTTTTTGAGATTGTTTTTACGTTATTCTGGCAGAACAATTTTTTTTAAATGTATAGTAAGTCCTAATTTTTCATAGCCGCTTCATTAGCTCACACAAAAATTAAGTTTAAAGCAGAAGCGAATGTGACAATCACATATGACAAAGTCAAATACATGTCAAATATAACAGTTGGCATGTGGTACAAGGCGGGTAATTTGAATTCAAAATAAGGAATGCTAAATCTTGAAGATTTTAACCTTTTAATCATGTTGCTTCCTTACAAACCTTTGGTGGAATATCGGGATGGTGTCTGAGCATATTTCACTGAAATTTTGCGGAAATCTGTAGTGCCATTTTGAAAATATCATAAAAAAACGTCTGACCTCCCATAAGACCCAATGTAAAATTCAGCCCCGGGAGAACAGCTGATTTTTTCAGGGTCGTGGCCTCTATTTTTAGGTTGGCCTTGGTCAAGAAGTTCAAGAAATATAGATAGGCAAATAATCTTTGCAATAGGTATTTTTATAAAAACAGAAAATAGTAATATTGGCAATACATTTAGTAATATTTTTCTAAATTTATTGAAAATAAAAATCAGATTTTTGAGTGTTTTTATTTATTTGTAATAATTTTACCATTTAATTATTACCATTATTGCAATGAATAATTTTAGAAAATTTCGATTTGTTGTAAGGAAGTTAGGTATAACAAAAAATAAAATAAAAATTGTTAAGTTTGGCTCCCTTTATCTAAAAAACAAAGAGGTTTGACGCAAAAAATAATAAGAAAAAAATCCTTCTTTTGATCTTGTCTACCATCCATTAAAGTGTGCCGCATCATTTAAATTCCTCCCTGATATACAAAGAAAAAAATTCAAACAAACATTATTTATTCTTGTTTTTAAGTGTCAAAAATACTTATTACGATATTGTTCATTTCAAAAATGTTTGCATTGGATCTGTAACGAAATAGCGCGTATCAAAACAGCGCTTTTCAAAACAGCGTATGTTCAGAATGGCGCGTGTTCAAAATAGCGCGTATCAAAATAGCGCGTGTTCAAAATAGCGCGTATCAAAATAGCGTGAATCAAAATAGCGCGTATCAAAATAGCGCGTGTTCATAATAGCGCGTGTTCAAAAAAGCGCGTGATTATAATAGCGCGTGATCAAAATAGCGCGTATCAAAATAGCGCGTGTACAAAATAGCGCGTCCCAGGTTTGCTTAGGTATATTCACCTAAACAGTTTGAGCAAGGTCAGATAAGTTATACTTACTTAACCATTAAATAAACCGATGGCTTGCTATATTTAACACAACTCATATAGTTCGACTAACATATTTTTTCAAAAAAAAAACTTTCCTGGCTTATTTTCCGGGATCCTAGAGGGTGTGTAACCAAACCGAATCAAATCGAACCGAACCGGACGGAACCGAACCGAACCGAACCCAAACATTTTTTCCAGTAAGTCCCTGACCTTTTTCCACCAAAAAAAAATGTCCCCAAGCCACAGGTTAGAATAGAAACCTACCAAAATAAGGATCGGAAAGCTAATTTAGGAAATAATTTTTTGAAAAAATGTTTCGGTTTGGTGCGGTTTATTTTAGTTCGGTGCGGTTTGGATCGGTTCGGTTCGGTTTGATTACACCCTTTAGGATCCCGGGAAAAAAGTTAGGAAAGTTTTTTTTTGGAAAAAATATGTTAGAAAGAGACCCCTTACTCCAACTATTTTATAACAGCGAAGTTTGTAATGGCGATCTTTCAAAACGCGGTATTTTTAGACGCGCTATTTTAAACACACGCTATTTTGAACACGCGCCATTTCGATACGCGCTATTTTGATACGCGCTATTTTCAACACGCGCCATTATGATACGCGCTATTTTGATCACGCGCTATTTGGAACACGCGCTATTTTGTTAGGCGCTATTCTGAAAACGCGCTCAAATGAGCGCGCTATTTTGAAACGCGCTATTTCGTTACAGAGCCGTTTGTATCTTGTAGTGAAAATTTGTAGATATTTTAAAGTATCAAATTCGTCAGAAACAAAATATGTAATTTATAAAAATTAGCGTTTTTCGAATATACCGTGGGTTAAATGTTTCTACTCTAGTCAGATTTTTGAGTGTTTTTATTTATTTGTAATAATTTTACCATTTAATTATTACCATTATTGCAATGAATAATTTTAGAAAATTTCGATTTGTTGTAAGGAAGTTAGGTATAACAAAAAATAAAATAAAAATTGTTAAGTTTGGCTCCCTTTATCTAAAAAACAAAGAGGTTTGACGCAAAAAATAATAAGAAAAAAATCCTTCTTTTGATCTTGTCTACCATCCATTAAAGTGTGCCGCATCATTTAAATTCCTCCCTGATATACAAAGAAAAAAATTCAAACAAACATTATTTATTCTTGTTTTTAAGTGTCAAAAATACTTATTACGATATTGTTCATTTCAAAAATGTTTGCATTGGATCTGTAACGAAATAGCGCGTATCAAAACAGCGCTTTTCAAAACAGCGTATGTTCAGAATGGCGCGTGTTCAAAATAGCGCGTATCAAAATAGCGCGTGTTCAAAATAGCGCGTATCAAAATAGCGTGAATCAAAATAGCGCGTATCAAAATAGCGCGTGTTCATAATAGCGCGTGTTCAAAAAAGCGCGTGATTATAATAGCGCGTGATCAAAATAGCGCGTATCAAAATAGCGCGTGTACAAAATAGCGCGTCCCAGGTTTGCTTAGGTATATTCACCTAAACAGTTTGAGCAAGGTCAGATAAGTTATACTTACTTAACCATTAAATAAACCGATGGCTTGCTATATTTAACACAACTCATATAGTTCGACTAACATATTTTTTCAAAAAAAAAACTTTCCTGGCTTATTTTCCGGGATCCTAGAGGGTGTGTAACCAAACCGAATCAAATCGAACCGAACCGGACGGAACCGAACCGAACCGAACCCAAACATTTTTTCCAGTAAGTCCCTGACCTTTTTCCACCAAAAAAAAATGTCCCCAAGCCACAGGTTAGAATAGAAACCTACCAAAATAAGGATCGGAAAGCTAATTTAGGAAATAATTTTTTGAAAAAATGTTTCGGTTTGGTGCGGTTTATTTTAGTTCGGTGCGGTTTGGATCGGTTCGGTTCGGTTTGATTACACCCTTTAGGATCCCGGGAAAAAAGTTAGGAAAGTTTTTTTTTGGAAAAAATATGTTAGAAAGAGACCCCTTACTCCAACTATTTTATAACAGCGAAGTTTGTAATGGCGATCTTTCAAAACGCGGTATTTTTAGACGCGCTATTTTAAACACACGCTATTTTGAACACGCGCCATTTCGATACGCGCTATTTTGATACGCGCTATTTTCAACACGCGCCATTATGATACGCGCTATTTTGATCACGCGCTATTTGGAACACGCGCTATTTTGTTAGGCGCTATTCTGAAAACGCGCTCAAATGAGCGCGCTATTTTGAAACGCGCTATTTCGTTACAGAGCCGTTTGTATCTTGTAGTGAAAATTTGTAGATATTTTAAAGTATCAAATTCGTCAGAAACAAAATATGTAATTTATAAAAATTAGCGTTTTTCGAATATACCGTGGGTTAAATGGGGCGCGGCACGTAAAAGGGCGGCGGGCTTTTTGAGAAATGTGGATAGGCAGTAGAACTTCACTATGGACACCACTCCTTATGAAACACAAACGTCTAAGAGGGCGGACCGTCACAGTAGACAGCACCATTGGCGTAGCTAGGGAGGGGCCAGGGGGGGCCTGGCCACCCCTGAAGTCCCTCAGGCCCCCCCTAAGATATTTTAGGCCTCCCTTACCGACTACCAGTAAAAGAACATGACGCTGAAAATACATACTTTTCTATTATTATTCAGGAAATATTCAAATAAAATAGGTGCAATAAAATTTAAAATCATTCAGATAATGTTTACATTTCAGGAAAAAGCCCTTGTCTTGCGGAATTAGGCTTTTTCTCTTTAAATTATCGGTAATTTTTCTGCACTTACGCAATTTCCCGAAAATATTTTTTAAATAAAACATAATTATGCATATTGAATATTTCATACATATTGGCGACATCTTATAGAAGTGTAAGTTGAATTTCGCATTTAATAAAGACAGCGACCTTTGCCCCTCTGTTTCCGAAATCGGGTTGTAGATGTCGTAAGGTTATAAAAGACCATTTTAAACTGTTTTTCTAAAATAAATATAATAATATTTTTAGTTTTTTTGAGGTTAGCGTTTAGTGTCTTATGGAAATTTTCCGATTTTGGTGACAATTTCATAACCATCTTCATATTAAGTTTTCCCACGTCGTTAAATGGAATAAATTCGTCGAGCAATACCGGGAAATTTTTAATATTAATACTTCTGCTCTAAGAGCAGAAATGACCGTTTTAAAGAATTGTATTTTTCGGTTAAATCAAACTGTTGGTCATGATTCTATCAAACAACATATAGCAGAAAACACCTATCCAAACCTCTACCAACTTTTTAAAGTTGCGAGTATTCTTCCAATTTCAAGTGCAACTTGCGAGAGGTCTTTCTCTGCCATGAGGAGAGTTTTTAATTGGCTTAGAACAACTATGACTCAAGAGAGACACTCAGGTTTGTCATTGTTATTCATAGAAAAAGATGTTGAGGTCGACTTAGACAGTGTGGTAGACGCTTTCAGTCAGCGACGTAGAAAACTTTCTTTGTAGAATTGCTGAATTACATACTTCCTGTGTATACATATAAATAAGTTGGTAAATGTATTATTAAATTTGTTATATTAAAATATTAGAACATTTAATGCGCGTATTTTTGTTTTATTCATTGCACAGTTTGTACGACTCTTTAAAACCTATGTTTGCTTTTTGTTCAAGATAGACCGGGGCCACGGCCCCCCCTGAAAAGCAAGGCTAGCTACGCCAATGGACAGCACTAGTAGTATTACTAGGAGCCTGTAGATTTGGTTGTTTAGATAACGGCAAGAGATACTTACTAACCGAAACGGATCACAATTTGGTGATCTCTGCCAAAAGTCATGTTTTTAAAATAAATAAAGACGAAATTTTGTTTCTAAATCTCTCTACTTTTCAAAAAGAATAATGCTTTTAAGCTTGCGTATGTAAATATAAAAACAGGAGTACCTATATGCAAATCCAAATCCCGTTTTCTTCTCCAAACTTTATTCATTTAAACTCACTCCTACCTTAATTCACTTTAAAATTGTTTGCTGTTTAAGTGTTTACCTACACGCGTTTATATTACCTACCCTCGACCGCCCGAGGCAGCGGGGATTTTTTATAAAGTCAAAAAGTCTGAAAAATCATGTAAAGGAAAATTGCCAATTATTATTTTGGAGTTTGAAGCTAAAAGCTGATTACGTAAGGAAAATTAAAACAAACAGAAAGTTTAAAAATTGCCACGGTAGCAGTATTAATTTTTTGTTCTTTTTTTCTTTCCTGGGAAATTTAATGTGTTTATCGATTTTATATCGCTGGTAGTCTTCGCTTAGCTCAGTATAGTCCCAGAACAGCAATAGTCCTTGCCATACGCAGTATATTCCTTGCCATAGGCAGTCACGGTGGATCTGAGGGCACGGCAGTGCCTCGCTAAGTTCGCGCGCCGTAACCATCTTTTCTGGAAACATTTCAGCCGATATTTGACCTACCTAAAACTCTACTTCGGAATGAGCTACGAATCTCAAACTTTGCACAGTCGTAGATCTCCATGGAGTTAACAACCCATCCAAGTTTTATAGAATTCCATAAAGTAATAAAGTAGTTACGAAATTTCAAAAAACGTCGAAATTGCCACTCACTCACTGACTCACTCATGTATAGATCATCAATATTCTACTGTACTTCCAGACATGCTACAAAGCTGAAATTTGGCAGACTGATAGAAAAATTATGACCAAACCCCTGGAAAAAATCAAAAAACCCCAAAATTTTAATTTACTCCCCTCCCCTATACATTTAAAGTTATGTAAAATTAGCATCGCCCACTTCCAGAAATGCTAGAGAGTTGAGCTTTGGCAGACTGATAGGAACTATGATAAAACTATAGGAAAAAATCAAAAAACTCCAAAATTTTAATTTACTCCCCTCCCCTATACATTTAAAGTTATGTAAAATTAGCATCGCCCACTTCCAGAAATGCTAGAGAGTTGAGCTTTGGCAGACTGATAGGAACTATGATAAAACTATCGGAAAAAATTAAAACACCCCAAAATTCTAATTTACTTCCCTCCCCTATAAATGTAAAGTTAAGTAAAAGTAACATTGCCTACTTCCAGACATACTAGAGAGCTGAGCTTTGGAAGACCGATAGTAACTATGATAAAGTTATAGAAAAAAATTAAAACACCCCAAAATTCTAATTTACTTCCTTCCCCTATTAATGTAAAGTTATGTAAAAGTAACACTGCCCACTTCCAGAAACGCTAGAGAGCTGAAATTTTTAAGACTGAAAGACAATATGATAAAACTATTTGAAAAAATTTTAAAACACCAACATTTTAATTTACTTTCCTCTTCTATAAATGTAAATTTATATAAAACTAACATTGCCCACTTCCAGAAATGCTAGAGAGCTGAGCATTGGAATGCTGATAGAAATTATGATAAAACCATGGGAAAAAATTTTAAAAGTCCAATATTTTCATTTACTCTCCTCCCCTATAAATGTATAGTTATGTAAAAGTAACATTACCCACTTCCAGAAACGCTAGAGAGCTGAGCATTGGAAGACTGATAGGAACTATGATAAAACTATCGGAAAAAATTAAAACACCCCAAAATTCTAATTTACTTCCCTCTCCTATAAATGTAAAGTTAAGTAAAAGTAACATTGCCTACTTCCAGACATACTAGAGAGCTGAGCTTTGGAAGACCGATAGTAACTATGATAAAGTTATAGAAAAAATTTAAAACACCCCAAAATTCTAATTTACTTCCTTCCCCTATTAATGTAAAGTTATGTATAAGTAACACTGCCCACTTCCAGAAACGCTAGAGAGCTGAACTTTTTAAGACTGAAACACAATATGATAAAACTATATGAAAAAATTTAAAACCACCAACATTTTAATTTACTTTCCTCTTCTATAAATGTAAATTTATATAAAACTAACATTGCCCACTTCCAGAAATGCTAGAGAGCTGAGCATTGGAATGCTGATAGAAATTATGATAAAACCATGGGAAAAAATTTTAAAAGTCCAATATTTTCATTTACTCTCCTCCCCTATAAATGTAAAGTTATGTAAAAGTAACATTATTGGAAGACTGATAGGAACTATGATAAAACTATAAGACAAAATTTTAAAACACGACAATTTTAATTTATTTCCCTCCCCTATACATGTAAAGTTATGTAAAAGTAACATTGTGCACTTTCAGAAACGCTAGAGAGCTGAGCTTTGGAAGGCTGATAGGAACTACGATAAAACCATGGAAAAAAATTAAAAAATCTCAAAAATTGCAAAAGTTTTGAACAATATTCCGCATATTTTACTACTTTAAAAATTAAATATTATCCAATTCCTTTAAAAAAGAAGTGAAATCATAACAAAAACATTTCATGTAAAAAAAAGCCAAGTACGCGAAAATGACATTCCGTAAAAAGAATTGAGATAAAAGTAAAGCCAAGTTTCCCAATACAAATTTCAAAATGAAAGGTTCTTACTAGTTTGGAAATATTTTTCTAAACTTGGCTATTACGGCTGTAAATGACTCTTAGGCACAGTGCTAAATTGAACATAAAGAAGTTTGGCTGTAATAGCAAAGTTTAAAAAAACATTTCCAAACTAGTAAGAACCTTTCATTTTGAAATTTGTATTGGAAAACTTGGCTTTACTTTTATCTCAATTCTTTTTACGGAATGCCATTTTCGCGTACTTGGCTTTTTTTTACATGAAATGTTTTTGTTATGATAGAATAGACCGGTGTTCGGATCTTATATGTCGAATTGTTCACGTCACTGGTGGTCCAGCTGATTTTTGTAAACAAAAGTTAGATATGATATGAACAGCGGAACAACTAATATTTGCATCTTCCAATCGTCCGCTCATCTCATTTGGGGCTAGGGTATCCAGTACCGGGACTTGGTCCCGGGAGTTTTCCTAAAAAAAGTGGTCCCGGGACTCAGTGAAGGTCCTGGGACCTCAACTTGGTCCCGAAACCGCTAAATTATACCAGACACATGCATAATAAGCGTGACGCAGCGCCGTCCATTGCATGAACGCGAAAAAAGTTAGACGGATTTATTGAAAATGCAATATTTGCTACTGCCTCAACAAGTACAAGAGCAACCACGAGTCGTTAAATACCGAGATGAATTCCAAGACGTGCGCAAGCGTTGATCTGTCACTTCTGCCAACCAATCAACTGAGAGATATTTCAGTATGGTTTTATACAGCAAAACTTTAATAATTCCCAGTTCTTTTTGATGAAAATTCGTCGTTTTTGTGCTGTAAAAATGCCGGTGACGTGCAAGTTGTGTGACAAATTATTTAGTGCCCAATTTAATTTGAATAAACACTGTCATCGGGGTTCTACTGTATGTCTATGCTACGATAAACATTTTTTTTAAGATTTAGCGCATTTAAATTTGTCAATACTCCCATGGCAAAACAAAATAAACGTGAAATGCATATAGAAGAAATACTGCATATACCTAAAAAAATATTAATCGCAGCACATAGATATTGTATATTTTTGAAATCAAAAAGAAAAGACGAATCTTAAAATGCAAAAATATACAGGGTGTTCCCTCTCAAAAAATCGACTTTATTGTCACACCCTGTACAGGGTGTCCCAAATTCGTTGTTTTTTTGTGGTTTCGGGTATTTCTAGGGGAGAAAGAAAAAACTGAGCCCCCTTTGCGACGCTCAAATTTTAAGAGAAGCCTAAAGGTGAGAACTACATTTAGATATAGCAAGCCATTTTTAAGCTACGGAGTGTTTTTGTCTGCATTTTGCTTTTGTGTAAATAGCTTTCTTATAGATCTTTTCTTTTAAAATATTGCATAAAGTTGTTATTTTTCTTACAGAATAACTCTAAAACTCTCTCTAAAATTTCCTTTAAAATGATGTATCACACTTAATATTTTAATTTTTAATTTGTTGTTAATATGTTTTCTTTATTTTTATTTTTTAATCACCTCTTTATTATTTTTTTATTTTTATAATTTTATAATATTAAAATATTTTTAACCCATTAAGCAAACTAAAATATGTGGTAAAAAAAAGAAATCCCACTAATTCCATAAAGAAAAATTAATTTTATGTGATATCTCAAAAACTAAACGTGACAAATGAAATTTAATTTAACAGTTGAATTCCTCTTAAAAAAGTGTCTAAAGAATGTATTCACAGAAATAAAAATATTAATAAATAAACAAGTTATAGACCCCTTCCCAAAATGCAGACTTTTTAAAAACACCCCGTAGTTTAAAAACGGCTTGCTATATCAAAATGCGATTTTCACCTTTAAGCTTCTTTTGAAATTTGAGTGTCGCAAAGGTTGATCAGGTCTTTTTAGCCCCTCTAGAAATACCCGAAACTCCCCAAAAACATCGAATTTGGGACACCCTATACATGGTGACGGATAGAAAAAAATTATGTTGGCTTTTAAAGTTCATCATCATCATAATTAACCAAAAAAAATCTACAATTTATTATAGCCCTTTATTTTCAATGATAAAGTTGCTGAGTGCTCCGGTTATAAAAAACCACCCGGTACCTACATAAAATCATACCTAAAAATTAGAATTGACCATTATTTTATACCTTGAATTTTTTATTATACGTTAAGCCACAGCCTTCGTTACGAAGCCTTCGTTACAAAGGCTGCGGTTAAGCTCTTCGATCTCGCGCCAATCCCGGTATTCGCGCCAATAATTTAAATTAGACATTTTGACGTTAATTTTGGCGCATGCTCCTTTGATGGAATTCATCTCGGTATTTAACGACTCGTGAGCAATCATACAAACGTCATCAAGTGCAAAACTAGATCGATTTTCAAAAATAATAAAACGAGAAATGGTCCTTTTTGAGGATGGCGGTTGTCGAGGACAATATTTGCAGCTATGCAACGAGCATTTACTGACTATACCACCCACCAGCGTCCAATCGGAGAGAGCTTTCTCAGTGGCCGGCGGTTTTTGTAACAAGCTTCGTTTAAGATTAAATGATGAGTCCTTAAATGCACTCGTGGCACTTAAATTTCACTTTGGACAAAAGTAATGTTTCCCTATACTTACCTTTTTATTTGCTACGTTTGCCAATTTGTTTTTATATTAACCATTTACGAATATCAATAAACCTGTGTTCTGTTCTGTGTTAAATTAATTTAATTACAGTCGAACTAACTCGAACCTCTATAACTCGAACCTCTCTATAACTCGAACCTTTTAAGTGGTCCCTGCACTTTTTAATTGAATTTTAACCTCTCTATCTCGAATTTCTATAAGTCGAACTCTCCATAACTCGAACTGATTTGGTTGTCCCTTGAAGTTCGAGTTATAGAAGTTCGACTGTACTTTTATTTTAGTTTCGAGACCAGTCCCGGGACTATTCCCAGGACCTGACATTTGGTCCCGAAGTCCCGAAAACATATTTGGTCCCGGGACTTGGATAACCTATTTGGGGCCTTCCCCTACTTCTTTTATTTTCCGGCCGTCTCTCTGTCTGATATTATGACAGGCAAATTTCCATTTTAATTTTGCTACTTCTCCTCTAACATCCCTTACTTGTGTTCCTTTTCCTATCTGTTAGCTTTACATGTAACATTTGTCTTTCCATTGATCTTTGGGTTTTAGTTACCTTATCCATGTTTGATTTTGTGTCCAGGTCTGAGATCCATAGGGAGAAAAAAATTTACAAATTCCACTTTGTCAACCTTTATAAAACTGTAACAGGGGCCTAGTATGTGACAGTGGTACTGTCACCTCAAGTGGCCAAGGCTTAAATGTTGTAAGCTACCAACTTAGGCTACAACTTATATAAATTTAGTTTTTAGAGGAAAAGTATGCCATAAACGTTTTTCTCAAATTTATAACTAATGTAGGATAATCATACATACCTTTTCAATTTTCTTCTTGCAGCTTCACACTTTCACTTCTAATATTTATTATTTAAATATCAATTTTTTTTGTACTATTGAACTTTTGTATTCAAATATTTACACTTCTTAAACTTTTAGGCTTTATAAACCTTTTGTATGTTTGTTGTAAATATATATATTTATCAACATTTTAAACGTTGATTAAATGAGTGAAACTATTCAATCAACTGTTTAATTTACTTAATATTACTGTTTAGGTTTGGGATATGTTATTGATTAAAAATGCCGATTTTAGGGCAACGAATGGTTTGTATTTTGTTGTTAAAATAAACCATAAAACAGATAAAAACATTATTTCAAAACACTGGAAACAGTAATAAATAAAAGCTTTAAAATTAATAAACTCTAAAAGACAAGACTAAAATAATTATGAATATTAAAGTTAACAGTTTTATACAATGTTAAAATAATTGATAAATTTCCCCAGTTGAAATAAAACCCCCCTTAAGAAGTGTGAATGAAAGCGTAACGTACCAAGCGAAGCGTAACTAAAAAGTGACCTCCCTCCAGACTTTCGAAAGTTTCAGTACTCTGCTCTCTAGACACTCTTAACTTGCCGCTAGCTCATTGGTCTAAATCTAAGCTTTCTTTAACGGTTTACTCCCACAGACATTCTTGGTTGCCGTGGTCTGAAACTTAAGCTCTCTCGCATTGGCGAGAAAGACAAAGAGACAAAATACCACCACAATTCAAAGATGTGTGGACTGAGAAAATCGATAAAGTTAAAATCATACTGTGTGTTTCTTAAAAGTCGAAAATAGTTTAGCTAATTTGTTTCCAGTTACAAAATATGAATTATTTTGATGTTAGTGGCGCAAAGGACATATTAGCCGAATACAACTTTTATTAAAATACAGCGAACCTGAAAATATGCCCAAAAACAAGTCGCCGAGTTGCCATAAATTTTACTTTCTTAACCAAGTCTTGCATATAATTAGTGCTTTTTGATGAACAATATTTAATTAAAAATCTTTAAAAACTTATAAATGGCAAAAATACAATTTATGCTCAAATCCCGTTTTGTTACAAAACTCTTATAAATATCTCATTTTAATGATCAATGAATGTTACTTGGGCTATCCAATTTAGTAAGTATAGAGATCACTGCTTTTACTAGGAACCAGTGGCGAATCCAGGATTTTCGGAAGGGAGGGACCAAAGAGGTAGCAGAACTCGAAATACTCTGCCAATATATGGGCCCCTAAGCTCACACTAAAAACTGAAATATATTTTATTCAACTCCAGACCAAATTACCTTTTGTTTGATACCACACAAACCATGTTTTGACTTAAACTCAAGTTTTTTAAATCTACCCCACCCTTAAAAAAACTATAATGTATTTTGTTAAACTCCGGACTCAATTACCTTTCGTTTGATATCACACACGCCATATTTTCACTTAAACTCTAATTTTTGAAATATACCCCCACCCTTTTTTTAAAATAAATTAAAATATATTTTGTTTAACTTCAGACTCAATTACCTTTCGTTTGATATCACACACGCCATATTTTCACATAAACTCTAATTTTTGAAATCTACAACCACCCTTTTATTTGGTTTGTGTTCGGTGGATTTTGTTCATTTTTAAATGGGACCATCTCGACCCAAGACCCAGCCTAGGTACCAAATTTCTTTAAAATCGGCCAAGCGGTTTTTGAGTTATGCGCGTTGGTCGTTACAGACAGACAGACAGACAGACATACAGACAGACAGACAGACAGACAGACAGAGCAACAAAAAAGTTTCAAAATCATCTGAAACGCAAAGATATATAAAAAATTTTGAAATCAGAGCAACTTTTTTTTTCTCGAAAAAATTAGGATCACCATAGCTCACACTACTATAGTATAGTATATGTGTGAGCTAAAAATTATTCTCTTACGTTTTTAATAAGTTTGAGCTTTCAAGTTTAGCACTATAAACATAAAAAATGCACCGCAGGCAAAATTTTTTTTAAAAAGGTTTGTGCAAATGCTATTTCTTAACTAGAACTAAAAAAAATACTAGAATTTAAAGGAAGTTCACGAGGTAACAATTATTAACGAAAAAGTTTCACGGGCAGGTCCTCAGAGGTAAAGGTAGCTCGGGGACGCGTTTTCGCCTAATTCGGCCTCATTCAGCCCATAACCATAAAATGGAAGGAAATGAAATGATGATATTGGTATCTGAAAAAGAAATATGAAATATGGTGTTTACTGAAGAAAGACCAACTGTCAATTTGCAGCTTTACACAGTAAACATCCTAAGCTCTAGATTTTTTTAAAATTTAAAGAAAGTTCAGAAGGTAACAATTCTTAACGAAAAGGTGTCAAGGGCAAGTCCTCAGAGGAAAAAGAAGCTCGGGGACATGTTTCGGCCCGAGCATAACCATAAAATGGATGGAAATGAAATGATGATATTGATATCTGAAAAAAATATATGAAATATGGTGTTTACTGAGGAAAGACCAGCTGTCAATTTGCAACTTTGGTCAAGGTATGCCTCGGAAACACGTCCCCGAGCTACCTTTACCTCTGAGGACTTGCCCGTGAAACTTTTTCGTTAAAAATATTAGCATTATGTTGAGAAGATGGGGGTGACTGGTTCACTCTGCCCCCTCCATGATTCGCCACTGGTAGAAGCACGTCTTACGTCTAATTCAACATGTTGCGTCGCGTCGGTGTCATGACTGTCATGTTTAATTTCAGTAGGTAGGTACAGAGTGCTACGGACTATATCATTAGTCCTGATTAGTCAGACCCTTAATTAAGTTTCAAATTAGTAGAGTTACACGACACTCACGTCTATGACCTGCATTCCTAACATAGAATCTAATTTCTATTTTATGCATTTCCAAAAAGTATAGCTCGAGTTGCCAACTTTGAATTTAGGTTTTGTCAGGACATTGGTTTTAACCAACGATGTTGATTCGTTGCTCTCTGGTTTTAACTTATCAGGACATTTGATCCAAGATCAGGACAGCCACAAATTGTTATCAAAAAGTAAACCATAAAATATCTTAAATGGTTTTAAACTATCATTTTTAAAAAGGGCTTCTTAATTTTGCTAATACATTTTATATTTAGTAGGTACTTATTTAAAAATAACTACCTATCTAATAAAAATTATAACAATATAGTCCATGGCGTTCCTAAAAAATACCATAAAAATATGTCACTTCCGATTACCAGTTAAAAATGTTCACGATGCTTGTCAATATATATATATATATATATATATATATTATATATATATATATATATATATATATATATATATATATTTATCGGTTTCACAACGTTCTACGTCTTCCGATACCCAATCTCCACTCGTTTCTGTTTGCCCAGTTGGTTTCCATTGTAGTATATGTTTAGGTAGTACCACACCAGTTGTTTTGTTCTGATATCATCCACTAAAGTACGTTCACCCACTGTCATAATTTCTCTTATTCTTTGATTTGTAACTCTTTTTCTTTTTGATTTCCCTGCTGCTCTTCTCCAATGGTCCATCTCCGTAGCGGATAGCATTTTTTCTGTTCTATCCTTGATTGGCCATACTTCTGAGCCGTATGTAATAATACTTTTCACAATGGTGTTATATATATATAAGCTTTTTGTTATGTCTTGATATACTTTGGTCCCAAATTATTCCATTTAATAAAGTAATTGCTTTTCTTCCTTGTACGTTTCGATCTTTTATAATTTTGTCTAGTGTTCCGTCAACTGTAATTTTTATGATGACTGAATTCGCTGCCCGGTATTTAAGATTAGATCTTGTTTCATTCCACCGATACACATATACTCTGTCTTATTGAGATTAACCTCTAGTCCCCACTTATTGTACTCTTCTATTAGTTTTCGTGTCATATATTCGAGGTCATCATAATCCTGAGCCACTACTATCTGATCATCGGCGAAACATAAAGTGGTGGTTTCGTCCAACGGAATTCCCATGTTATAACATTTTCTCTTCCATACTTTAAGGACTTGTTCCAAGTATATCTTGAAGAACGTAGGCGAGATACAGCAACCTTGTTTAAGACCTTTATTTATTTGAAAGCCTTTGGTTAGTTTTGCTTTTATTTTAACTTTTGCCTTACTATTGGGGTATAACTCCTTGATGGCCTGAATTAGTTGTACGCTGATGTTTGTGTTTTCCAACGCTTTCCAAAGTAGATTTAGTGGTATACTATCATATGCCTTCTGCAAATCGACATAAAGTGTCAATATTATACTGATACAAAAAAGCGTAGATAGCGAGACACCCGATCATAGTTACTTTCTCCACCACCCGAATTACATAATATAGGTATGTTTAAAAAGAATTGAAATCTTTGCGTTACATGTAGCATAAATTGATGTTTTAAGACAACGTTGGAAAGCTATTAAAAAATGCTAAAAATAATGTTTTTCCAACATGTTAGATGCCATATCATCGGTGGACAAACGGTAAGTATTTTGAAAATTCGAAGTACCTATTTATCTCCATTAGGGGTGGCACTATTGGAAAATCTGTTTACACTAAATCAACGGACAAAGAAATGTAAATTATGTGAACAAATCAAGTTACACTTTTTCTTTTGAAATCAGATTTGATTGAAGACTTTACAGATTTGAGAAGCATTTTATTTTTCTATGCTCGAAAAATCAATTTGCTGTCCTGATAGGGGTGTTGTCAGGACGCAGGACCTTTTGCTAAAAATCAGGATAGTCCTGAGAAATCAGGACAGGTTGGCAAGCCTAAGCGCTGCTTCACTTCTTTTTTCCAGACTAAATATAATAATCCATGAATCTAAGACAGGACTGCCAGGATGGCTTTGTCTTTCAAAAGTTCCAAGATACAAATAATTTTTTTAAATTTAAATCAAATATAAAAATTTACCCCAATTTTGACAACGCCAATTTACGGCATTGACAAATTGTCAACGTCATTTGAAAGCAGTCCCTTTTAAATTTTATTAAAAGCATCTCCTTTTTTAAGTCAAGCCACACTTTTGGGTTCAATTGAATATGGAGGAACGCTTGTAGTAGTTATTTTTCAATAATGGTTTTAATACGCTTTAGCAGTACAGAAATATTTAAGACGTACGTGAATGTTAGGTATTGCACTAAAAGTTTGTTTCATTATTTTTGGGAAAACTTTTGACAAGTTTTTTTTGCTGGCCTATGCTTAATTCCTTGGACACTTATGGCGAAAGCATAAATTAAAATTGTCAACCAAGACCAACAAAAAAATACAGGCCACGACCCTGAAAAAATCAGCTGTTCTCCGGGGTCTGACTTTTACATTGAGTCTTATGGCAGGTCAGACGTTTTTTTATGATATTTTCAAAATGGCATTACAGATTTCCGCCAAATTTCAGTGAAATATTCTCAGACACCATCCCGATATTCCACCAAAGGTTTGTAAGGAAGCAACATGATTAAAAGGTTAAAATTTTCAAGATTAAGCATTCCTTATTCTGAATTCAAATTACCCGCCATGTACTGCATGCCAACTGTTATTCAGTGACGGATCCAGGATTTCCAGGGTAGAGGGGCCAAAGTGGTAGCAAACATCAAAATATTTTTTATTAGCGGTTTTTAATAGATCTGAGGTGTGACATTTAGTATCTAAAGGAGATTTATGGCGCCGCAGGCGAAATTTTTTTAAAAAAAGTAGAATTTGTGACAAATTTTAAATAAGTGATGCTGCTAAACTAAAAAATAAGTTAAATGTCTGGGTGGGAGGGGGCCGGGCCCCTCTGCCCCCCCCTGGATCCGCCACTGACTATATTTAACATGAATTTGACTGTCTTAGCCAACGATAAAGACCGGCCATGGCGCGTTATAAGCAAGTCGGCGGTCACGTGATCTTAGGAGTCCCAGGATTCTTATTGTATTGCTTAATATATTATATGTTTTTACACAATTTAAATAAATTAACAAAAAAATTTTGTTCTTTTATAGGCAAAAATTGAAAAAAATATTTTGCTGATATATGTGTTTATTATGGATAAAAGAACTGAATCTATAAAATAAAAAATTATACAAAATTTGCACTCTAATATCTTCAGGTACATATATTAGGTACATAATATCGTTAGTAACTTCAAATCTATACAAGTCTTTCAAAATTGGACATATCAAACCTAAGCTTTTAGTCTTTTAATTTTTATTTGAGTGTCATCATCTTTGTCTGAGTTCTTATTCAAAGATTTATTAGCAGACACTAAATCATTGTGCTTTTTAATAAAATTATTTAAAAAAACTTTACATGCCCTTAAACTAATTTTTTCAATCTTTGACAATAGTTTTTCCCCACAAAAACACTCGCTAGAGTTATCTGAAGAAAAATTTTCAATATAAAACATTTCACAATAATTTATTAAAAAGAAACAAGTGATTTTGTGAATAAGTGAGATGGTTTTCACATTCAATGAACTGAATGAAGTGGTCATCAATAATTTTTTGAAAAATTACCCAGCACAAAGTTTAATATATTTTCAAGTGTAAGTTAAGTACCAAGTCATGTTCTTTTAAAAGCTGTATCTTACTTTTTAAATATTTCACACTACCAGAGAGATTACTATCTGTTAACAATATTTTATAAATCAGTTTTTTAATATTGTGAGGGTGCGGAAGACATATAACCTTAGAATTGTAAATTGACATGTATGCACTGGATGACTGGATAAACAAAGATGAAGCCAACATTAAAGTGTATCCACCATATCTTCGATTCTCAGGTTACCTTTTCAAGAGACCTAATTGTTCAATAAGAAATGACAACTGAACATATTTTTCACTCTCACTATCGAAAATGTCACTAAGGATGTCTATTACTTGATCAATCTTATCCAAGATCTTATCTTTTACCACTTCTTTCCCGTTTGCAACATATTAGGTTTCAGTTTTATAGTTGGACCGACAAGGAACAACACTAATTACATGTTCGCGGCATTGTTTATCTTATAGGTATTTTCTTTATAATTTACTCATTAGCCATTAATTATTTTAACGCAGCCCACTACAGTCTTTTTCGTGGGCTGCGTTATTTTAATAACTTTGATAAAATTCACATAAAATTCGTGCCCGAATTAAAAAAAAATCGACGTAAACAAACATACCAAAACTGAACACACACATGTTTTATAATAACAGCGGGCCGTGAGGCGTTTTTTTGTGAGCCTCCTACGGTCACGTGATATTTCCGCGCCCGGGCCGGTCTTTCTCGTGGGCTGCGTTGACTGTCATCTGTGTTTGTTATGCCATTTTTTTATTTGCTTGTATTGTAAAACTTTTTCGATTTTTTAATGATTTTTGACAATAAAGTTCATTTAGAATCCAAAAATACCAGAGTTAATCTTTTTAAAACAAAATTACACTACAAAAAAATAATTTTTTGATGCTGTAATTTTTGTAAACACATATAAATAACTACATTCAGTTTTGAAAGTTTGTCGAGTGCCGAATATAAACAAATAGATGTAGGTCATCCGAGTACTTTCCTCGCAGAAATGAACACACTTCATTAGCTAATGAAGCAGCTCTGAAAAACTAAGGATTTCAATAAATTTTTAAAAAATTGTTTAACAGGAATTTAGTAAAAATAGTCTCAAAACAGGCTTTATTTTTAAAAAAATTAAATTAGTATGAACCGTCATTCCAACTTCAATATTTTAAAAACAATCAGCTGTGGCGTGACGTTAACAAAGTTGTAGATCGTGGCCCGTCCAATATGGCTGAAAGCTTGTAACAGTCATTTTCCATTAATGGTTTTAATATGCTTTAGCAGTACAGATATATTTAAGACGTACGTGAATGTTAGGTATTGCCAGTGTTGCTAACCCTACGGATTTATCTGTAGATCTACGGATTTTGGATTTCGATCTCCGATATCCGATTTTGGATCCAAATCTACAAATTTTTGGCAATTTTACTAAAAAACGATAAACATCGAAACACAACGGCGGCCGCGTCTCATTCCTCCTTATCAGTCCTCAGACTTTTTTCCTACATTTTAATCATTTTGTAGAAAGGTTTTGCTTGGATCAGTGACCTTATTTTTCTAAACATCTAGCGGACGGTCGTTGCAACATTATTTAGAACGAATTGTATTACTTCGCGTGTTGTTTGATGGGGAGTCCAACAACGCTTCGCGCCACGAAAGTTAAACTATGTTTTACGTTATGTATGTTGCACTAGAAAATATTAGTGTTTGTACGTACCTTAACTAAATAAAAAAGGTTAAAAAAGTACATACTTTTTATTTCTTCTAATTATAACGGTTTATCCATTGAAAAAATTAGCGGCACTGCAAAAAAGTTTATTTGGATCCTTTGGAACGGAGCAGTAGGTACCGTACCGTTCTCGTGCAATTCCGAACCAAAAAAGTTGTGCACTACTGTCACTGTCAAAAAAAGAAAAAAATCAAACCAATATAAACTTTTTAATTGTAAAAAAAGCACCTTTTTTTGTTTTTAGTCTTCTTTGAACCTACGGATTTCTACAGATTTTTCGCGTTCACGCTACGGATTTTCGCTTTCCAATAGTTGGCAACACTGACCGTACCGTTCTCGTGCAATTCCGAACCAAAAAAGTTGAGCACTCCTGTCACTGTCAAAAAAAGAAAAAAATCAAACCAATATAAACTTTTTAATTGTAAAAAAGCACCTTTTTTTTGTTTTTAGTCTTCTTTGAACCTACGGATTTCTACAGATTTTTCGCGTTCACGCTACGGATTTTCGCTTTCCAATAGATGGCAACACTGACCGTACCGTTCTCGTGCAATTCCGAAAGAAAAAAGTTGTGCACTCCTGTCACTGTCAAAAAAAGAAAAAAATCAAACCAATATAAACTTTTTAATTGTAAAAAAGCACCTTTTTTTGTTTTTAGTCTTCTTTGAACCTACGGATTTCTACAGATTTTTCGCGTTCACGCTACGGATTTTCGCTTTCCAATAGTTGGCAACACTGACCGTGCCGTTCTCGTGCAATTCCGAAAGAAAAAAGTTGTGCACTCCTGTCACTGTCAAAAAAAGAAAAAAATCAAACCATTATAAACTTTTTAATTGTAAAAAAGCACCTTTTTTTGTTTTTAGTCTTCTTTGAACCTACGGATTTCTACAGATTTTTCGCGTTCACGCTACGGATTTTCGCTTTCCAATAGTTGGCAACACTGACCGTACCGTTCTCGTGCAATTCCGAACCAAAAAAGTTGTGCACTCCTGTCACTGTCAAAAAAAGAAAAAAATCAAACCATTATAAACTTTTTAATTGTAAAAAAAGCACCTTTTTTGTTTTAGTCTTCTTTGAACCTACGGATTTCTACAGATTTTTCGCGTTCACGCTACGGATTTTCGCTTTCCAATAGTTGGCAACACCGACCGTACCGTTCTCGTGCAATTCCGAACCAAAAAAGTTGTGCACTCCTGTCTGTCAAAAAAAGAAAAAAATCAAACCAATATAAACTTTTTAATTGTAAAAAAAGCACCTTTTTTGTTTTTAGTCTTCTTTGAACCTACGGATTTCTACAGATTTTTCGCGTTCACGCTACGGATTTTCGCTTTCCAATAGTTGGCAACACTGACCGTACCGTTCTCGTGCAATTCCGAAAGAAAAAAGTTGTGCACTCCTGTCACTGTCAAAAAAAGAAAAAAATCAAACCAATATAAACTTTTTAATTGTAAAAAAGCACCTTTTTTTGTTTTTAGTCTTCTTTGAACCTACGGATTTCTACAGATTTTTCGCGTTCACGCTACGGATTTTCGCTTTCCAATAGTTGGCAACACTGACCGTACCGTTCTCGTGCAATTCCAAACCAAAAAAGTTGTGCACTCCTGTCTGTCAAAAAAAGAAAAAAATCAAACCAATATAAACTTTTTAATTGTAAAAAAAGCAGCTTTTTTTGTTTTTAGTCTTCTTTGAACCTACGGATTTCTACAGATTTTTCGCGTTCGCGCTACGGATTTTCGCTTTCCAATAGTTGGCAACACTGGGTATTGCACTACACGGGGTTTTGAGGAGCTACATGATGCATATAGGAAGGTAGTTTGAATTTTATGTCACAAATCTCCCGTGCGTTTGACACTTTAATGACTGAGAGAGTAATTATGGCGGAAGGAAGGCTTTAGTATCCCAATTTTAGTGCCGAGGTTGCAGGCCGCATACCAAACTCACTTTGCCAGGCCATAATTCAAATATGTAGATGAAATTAGTTCGAAAGCCATCGGAGCATACATACCAGCACAATCGTTACCGTCAGCTAAGAAAAGGCCATATAGCAGCCGCCATCTTTGACTATTACGTCGCTGAGCTGGGATGCGTTCAGCTCAGGGGTACGTTAATGATTAACCATAGATAAAGGATTGGCGGCGCGGTTCAGTGAGCTTTTATTATGCCGTATTCCATTGGGGAAATGAGTGCAGCACTAGTGCACAACTGGCTCGGTGTTTGCATTCCATTGACATGCACTTTTTCAGTTTTCGTATTCCATTGAGGAACTTATGAATTCAGTTTTGCGGCTTTTTTGACACCGGCTCTGAGGGCTCGTGCCGCACCGAAAACTTTTTCCCGCCATTAATTTTAAACGCTTATTATTGTCGTGGGACGTAAAAATGAGTGACAATCTTAGAGTAATAATAATATAATTACTCTGAGGTGACAATAAAGTTGTTAGCGATTTATTATTATTTTCTTCGCTGCTAAGTAGTAGCAGCGATGAAGATGAAGAAGAACAGTTCTGTGCAATAAAAACAATGAGAACGGAAACCCCAAAAATAAAAAACTTTATTGAAAATGTAGTTTACCGATTTAACAACAAACAGGTAAGTAGATTTGTATGGATTTGGTTGACTGGGGCCCTGGGGCTAATTATCCGACAGTTGGGGTTTTCTGGCAGCTATGATTATAAGTAAAAATAAATGTATTTTTTAGTTCAAGAAACACATTCGGCTCGAGTTGAGCACTGCAGAATTTCTCATAAATAAATTCAAGTAGCCTCAATTTTGTCCAAAAAAAGAACAAGGGGGATTAGCGCTGAGGCACATGTCTTGCCATTTTTATGGTATGTTAAAACACCCTTACGTTTAGCTGTTAGGTTAGGTTATGTTATGTGTATGGAAATTTGTTCAAAAATATTTTCTTCAAAAACTTTTTTGAACAATTTTCCTTATGAAAAAAAACGTTTTTGAACAAAAAAATTTTAATAAAATGTTTTCAAACAATTTTTTGTTTGAAGGAAAGGTTTTTAAATAATTTTCCTCTTCAAGAAAATGTTATTGAAGTATTAATATTACTAAAATCTATATGTTTGTGGCGGATTCATTTTACAAACACAACTTTTTCTGGGTATTACGCCACTAGTAAAGAAAAATTATTTTAAAAAATTAAAAAACCACTGCGTTTCTCCTAGAAAAATAAAAATCACTAATTTGTCAGTGGCTTTCTATAAAAATAAATAATTGCCTAGTAAAACCTAAAAGATAAGTGGTTTAGGTTTTACTAGGCAATTATTTATTTTTATAGAAAGCCACTGACAAATTAGTGATTTTTATTTTTCTAGGAGAAACGCAGTGGGTTTTTAATTTTTTTAAATAATTTTTCCTTACTAGTGGCGTAATACCCAGAAAAAGTTGTGTTTGTAAAATTAATATTACTTTCGAACAAATGGATTTTGAACAACATGTTTTTGACCAAATTCCGCAAGGCAGGAAAGTTAGGTTTAGTTGAAAGAAACTTATTACTGAAATATTATATATGTATACAAGGTGTTTCGAATACTTATGTTCAAATTTTGGGAGCATAAAGTACACTTCTGGTTAAGGTTTTTTGAAAAACAAGCGCGAAATATAGATAACTACTCTATCTGTTGGTATACGAGCACAAGCCTGCATTCAACAAGGAGGTGGGCATTTTTAAAATATTCTTATTAACTTTTTTTAAATAAAATCATTATTTATTTATTTGACGAATTTTATTTATCTTAGGATAATATTTATCGGCGTGTAACTTTGAAACAAATAAAAATGGATATCGTCGTTGGCCTGATAAAACTACAGGTTGTGTGACATTTTTTTGAAAAATGAGATTTTTGCATAATCAATTTGCCCTATTCATAATGGATATACTATAAAAAATTATTTGCAAGAAAATGTTATATTAACGTTGCTTAAAGCAAGAATAAAAAAGAAGTTCTACAGCTCATAATGGCATACCACACAAAGGTCACTATATCACGATGTGAGAACTTCGTGATATAGTGACCTTATACCAAACGAGTGCGATTTTTCATTTTCCGCGTGTTCCATTGAAACTGCACTCGGTGCAAATTTTTGACAGCACCGTTTCAGTGTCAGGGCACCACCAGTGCTGCACTCATTTTCTCAATGGAATATGGCATTAGATAGGCAACTCCGGTTGTTTGACAGGTCGTTAGCTCTGTGGCGCCCACTGCAGAGCTTAGTGACGAACTAAAAGGCGAGACGGGAAATTTGAATCGCCTTTTATAATAAATTTTCTTTAATTTTAAAGTTTTTTTTGAAATTTTTAATCAGTCAATATTTTATAAAGACATACAATGTCTTTATAAGATATAAACAGATTGAAAATGATATATAAAATGCAGTAAATAAAACATTTTTTAAATGAGTTTTTATTATTATAAAAAAAGCTACAAATTAACGACTAACTATTGATGAAATAATAAAAGGTCTAATTGATTGGTAAAATAAAATATAATGAAAAACCAAACACTATCTAGTATATTTAAGTTTGCTTTTAACATTTCTGGTGAGTGATGAGTGAATAAATAACGAAACAGTTGTTCGTAAAGAGAATCATTCTTAAATGTCTACTTTTTAACAGCTTGACGAAAATCTGACATGATTTAAAAGTACCTCGTAAGTTGTGTAGGGTATGCTTCAAAGCAGTATATACATAGCTTATCAGTGGTCGCACATATCATCCAAAAGCTAAAAACAATAAAAAAAATCAACTTATAACCGTACTAGATTATGGTAAGATAAAGATTTAAAATTAAGGAATCCATTTATTCAAAGTACATTACGCTGATGGGTAATCCCTCGTTTACCCATCAATTAAGCATATATTTAGTGATAATTTTGTATGTGTCTCCCTTTTATTTAATATCAAAAGAAAGGGATATACATAAAATTAACACTAAATTTGTGCTTAATTGATGAGCAAATAAGGCACCTACCAGGCATTGGAAACCTGTATTCAGAGTTCCGTAAAGTAAGCGATAAGAAGTTAAAAAGACACTACCAATACAAATTTTATCAAATGCCAATCTAACCTCAAATGAGAAAATAAGAAAACTTACCTTAAAATGTCTCGGAAAACTATGCATTTTATACTCGTCTGAACTTTAGACACTTCACCCAGAAAAGTAACTAGAAATTCTTATTCTTTTATATTTAAAAATTGCAAAAGTTACAAATTTAACAAAATATAATTTTAATGCGTCACAGCAGCAAAGATTACCTACATAAGCCAAAAAGATTTAAAATGAACCCGAAATAAAATGCGGTGGAAGAGGTTTTTCTACCTGAAAAAAAGGGGGACGGAAAATCCAAACCACAGATAATTCTCAAAAAAATAGAATAAGGAACAAACGCGCGACCGCAGTGCCTCTTTTGAGCTTAGTGAGAACTTTAACCTAACGACCTAGGTCAAATTGCATTGAGTTTCCTAGGCATGGTTTTTGGCACGGCCAAAAACTATCTAGGTCGTTCCATCTAACCAATACGGTTTTATGACTGTCGAATGTGATGGAACGGAATCACAATAAGGTCACTGTATAACGAAGTTAAGGAACTTCGTTATATAGTGACCTTAACTCACAAGAGGTCCGCCAAATCGATAGCCTGATCGAAGCGCGTTGGAATTTTTATTAAAGCGATAGATAAAGTGGTATGCATAAACCTTTTACAGTTTTCGAATGAAATGTTCCGAAAGCTGCGAAACCCGTTTAACGCTCTAGCTCTACGGCTCTATACACGCTAGACGTTAAATTAATTAATGTTTGGCTCACTCTTGGCTTTAGCCAGGAATCTTAGAGCAGCTCTCAAAAACCTAGCTTTTACACAATAAGAGCTCTATATACATTGGCGTAGCTAGGGGGGGCCAGGGGGGGGCCTGCCCCCCCCCTGAAGTCCTTCAGGCCCCCCCTAAGATATTTTAGGCCTCCCCTACCGACTACTAGTAAAAGAACATGACGCTGAAAATACATACTTTTCTATTATTATTCGGGAAATATTCAAATAAAATAGGTGCATTAAAATTTAAAATCATTCAGATAATCTTTACATTTCAGGAAAAAGCCCTTGTCTTGCGGAATTAGGCTTTTTCTCTTTAAATTATCGGTAACTCTTCTGCACTTATGCAATTTCCCGAAAATATTTTTTAAATTTAAACATAATTATGCATATTGAATATTTCATACATATTGGCGACATCTTGTAAAATATTATAGAAGTGCAAGTTGAATTTCGCATTTAATAAAGACAGCGACCTTTGCCCCTTTGTTTCCGAAATCGGGTTGTAGATGTCGTAAGGTTATAAAAGACCTTTTTAAACTGTTTTTCTAAAATAAATATAATAATCTTTTTAGTTTTTTTGAGGTTAGCGTTTAGTGTCTTATGGAAATTTTCCGATTTTGGTGACAATTTCATAACCATTTTCATATTAAGTTTTCCCACGTCGTTAAATGGAATAAATTCGTCGAGCAATACCAGGAAATTTTTAATATTAATACTTCTGCTCTAAGAGCAGAAATGACCGTTTTAAAGAATTGTATTTTTCGGTTAAATCAAACTGTTGGTCATGATTCTATCAAACAACATATAGCAGAAAACACCTATCCAAACCTCTACCAACTTTTTAAAGTTGCGAGTATTCTTCCAATTTCAAGTGCAACTTGCGAGAGGTCTTTCTCTGCCATGAGGAGAGTTTTTAATTGGCTTAGAACAACTATGACTCAAGAGAGACACTCAGGTTTGTCATTGTTATTCATAGAAAAAGATGTTGAGGTCGACTTAGACAGTGTGGTAGACGCTTTCAGTCAGCGACGTAGAAAACTTTCTTTGTAGAATTGCTGAATTACATACTTCCTGTGTATACATATAAATAAGTTGGTAAATGTATTATTAAATTTGTTATATTAAAATATTAGAACATTTAATGCGCGTATTTTTTTATTTATTCATTGCACACTTTGCACGACTCTTTAAAACCTATGTTTGCTTTTTGTTCAAGATAGACCAGGCCACGGCCCCCCCTGAAAAGCAAGGCTAGCTACGCCAATGTCTATATAGAGTAGATATGCACGTCAACTTTTATAATTAAACCTCTTGACAGAAAAACAGTTGCAACGCAATTTAAACGTTTATTGTCTTATACAGGGCGTCCCAGATAAAAACAACTACATGGGGATTTTGGAAACGGTAAGAGATACGGGCGGCGGATAAAAGGTCTAAACTACAAAAGGTCGAAAGTATAAAAGGTCGAAAGTACAAAAGGTCGAAAGTATAAAAGGTCGAAAGTACAAAAGGTCGAAAAAATAAGGTCGAAAATATAAAAGGTCGAAAGTACAAAAGGTCTAAACTACAAAAGGTCGAAAGTATAAAAGGTCGAAAGTACAAAAGGTCGAAAGTATAAAAGGTCGAAAGTACAAAAGGTCGAAAAAATAAGGTCGAAAATACAAAAGGTCGAAAGTACAAAAGGTCGAAAGTACAAAGTTCGAAAGTACAAAAGGTCGAAAGTACAAAAGGTCGAAAGTACACAAGGTCGAAAGTAGAAAAGGTCGAAAGTACAAAAGGTCGAAAAATAAAAGATTAAAACCTAATCAAGTCGAATTGCCCTGGCCAGCCGAGGTGGTCCAGGGGTCAAGGATAGTTGATAGTTAACCCTGTTAGGTTACTACCCCAACCTGACCAGGTTAGATTTGTTAACTAAAAAAAAACTACCCTAATCTCGTCAGGAAAGTTTTTTTTTGATATACTAACCTAACCGGGTCAGGTTGGGATAGTAACCTAACCTATGTCGAAAAATAAAAGATTAAAACCTAATCAAGTCGAATTGCCCTGGCCAGCCGAGGTGGTCCAGGGGTCAAGGATAGTTGATAGTTAACCCGGTTAGGTTACTACCCCAACCTAACCACGTTAGGTTTGTTAACTAAAAAAAAACTACCCTGATCTCGTCAGGAAAGTTTTTTTTGATATACTAACCTAACCGGGTCAGGTTGGGATAGTAACCTAACCTATCCTCGGCCCCGGGTCCACCTCGACTGGACAGGTCAATTCGACATGGTACGGTAAATTGGTATTTTTAATATTTTGTATTGTCGATTTTTTTTCGACCTTTTGTACTTTCGATCTTTTGTACTTTCGACTTTTTGTACTTTTCACCTTTTGTACTTTCGACCTTTTGTACTTTCGACCTTTTGTACTTTCGACCTTTTGTACTTTCGACCTTTTGTACTTTCGACCTTTTGTCCTTTCAACTTTTTGTACTTTCAACCTTTTGTTTTTCGACCTTTTCTACTTTCGACCTTTTGTACTTTCGACCTTTTGTATTTTCGACCATATTTTTTCGACTCTTTGTACTTTTGACATTTTGTACTTTCGGCCTTTTATCCGCCGCCCAAGAGATACCGTTAGAGTTACGTAGGTATGACACCAAACGCAACTACGGCATTTGTTTCACAGCCAACTAAGTGAAAAACTATTGTTTTAATAAATTCACATTTTTCCGTCATCCAAAGATAGGCTTATTATACACGGTTGAAAAGCTCCTTTTATGCTCTATTTATTGAAGTATAAATCCAATATGGCGGTCATAAGAACTAACAAAGTTGGCTATGGTTTCAAAAAAACTAGAAGGCCTAGAAAAAAATTGTTAACGTCATTTAATTGGCCGTAGTTGCTTATACAAAACTACCAAATTTCATTAAATTTGTTTACAAGATGGCGGCGATATGTTAATTTTTCAAATAACCCAATTTTTTTCTTTAATATTGATACAGCACCTGATTGAGCTTAGAATAGCGCAACTTGTTTCTCATTTAAACAAACTCGTAGCTCTTAACGTTTCCGAAATCCCCATGTAGTTGCTTTTATTTGGGACACCCTGTATATTTTTTAAAAACATAAATTGCTGTACGACAATTGCATAAATGTTCGAAAAATATTACTTATGTTTCGACCAAACGAATTCGTTCGCTTTTGCTTGTTAAACTTTCGTTCGCGCGTATACACGGTAAAAATTTTGTCTACAATGAAAACATGTACTTTTTTTGAATAAATTGTTTTACCTTAAAACAATTTGTTTTGAATTAAAATACTTCTTTTTAGTTCAACGCAGCGTTTAATCTTGAAATGATTATTTTTCTTCTTTAATTGTTTTGTTTCAGTATACTTCATTTTCATTTTGAAACAAAGCAAATTGTCTTCATATAAGCAATACATTGCTTTCAGAGAAAACGGTGCCTTCGATTCAAAGAAATTCATTGAATGTTTTTGCTTCGATTAATTCAGTTCCAATTTATAATAAAACTATTTCTGTTTCACATTAAAATTAAGAGGCAAGACATTTTATGTGCTATATTAAGAAAATATTCTCTTAATTAAAAAAAAGAAACATACAGAGATATCATTTCACCAATACCAGACCAAGAATGATATGAGCATTTAAAAAAAAAACTTTTAACTGAAGATAGAGCAGAATACAAGGAAGACGCAAGAGACAATATAATTAGAACGATGGGATCTCCAGTACCCCTCACAATCTCTGAGGTCAAAAACGTGTGCACAACCTTAAAAAGCGGTAAATCTGCCGGAGCCGGAAATATCCCAGCCGAACTTATTAAATATGGCACTGAAGAACTGTTTTGGAGATTACGGAATCTTTTCCAAAAATATTTAAATGGAACTGTAGTCCCAACTGAGTGGAAAACGTCATATATATCCACAATACACAAAAAAGGAAGGAAAGATATATGTGACAATTATAGAGGTATATCTGTGACCAGTACGCTAAGCAGAATATACGGTAAAATAATAAGAAAGAAAGTAGAGAGCGAATATAAAGACATGGAGGCAGAAGAACAAGCTGGTTTCAGGGCGGGTAGATCGACTTCAGATCATCTCTTTTGTATAACCCAAGTTATTGAAAAGAAAATGGCATACGGACAAGAGCTGCATCTGCTTTACGTGGATTTGCAGGCATATGATAGTATACCACTAAATCTACTTTGGAAAGCCTTGGAAAACACAAACATAAGCGTACAACTAATTAAGGCCATCAAAGAGTTATACCGCAATAGTAAGGCAAAAGTTAAAATAAAGGCAAAACTTTCAAGTAAATAAAGGTATTAAACAAGGTTGCTGTTTCTCGCCTACGCTCTTCAAGATATACTTGGAACAAGTCCTTAAAGTATGGAAGAGAAAATGTCAAAACATGGGAATTCCGTTGGACGAAACCACCTTGTATACTTTATGTTTCGCCGATAATCAGATAGTAGTGGCTCAGGATTATGACGACCTCAAATATATGACACGAAAACTAATAGAAGAGTACAATAAGTGGGAACTAGAGGTTAATCTCAATAAGACAGAGTATATGTGTATCGGTGGAATGAAACAGGATCTAATCTTAAATACCGGGCAGCGAATTCAGTCCTGTGATGAGTATAAATACTAAAAAAAATTACAGCTGACGGAACACTAGATAAAGCTATAAAAGATCGAAACGTACAAGGAAGAAAAGCAATAACTTTATTAAATGGAATAATTTGGGACCAAAGTATATCAAAACATAACAAAAAGCGGAGATGGACTATTGGAGAAGAGCAGCAGGGAAATCAAAAAGAGAAAGAGTTACAAATCAAAGAATAAGAGAAATTATGACAGTGGGTGAACGTACTTTAGTGGATGATATAAAATGAACAAAACAACTGATGTGGTACGGACATGTACAAAGAATGAATGATGAAAGACGACCTAAACAAATACTACAATGGAAACCAACTGGCCGAAGAAAACGAGGACGGCCAAGGAGAAGCTGGAGAGAAGGAATAGACAGTGAAATAAGAATAAGAGGCCTAGATGATGAATTATGGGCAAACAGAAACGAGTGGAGATTGGGTATCGGAAGACGTTGTGAAACCGATAAATATATATATTCTCTTAATGAATAGGAAAGCACAAATTATTTTACTTCAAAGCAATTTTTTTTGATCTAAGACAATTTTTTTTACCGTGTAGGTTGAAGCGGATATCGTTCAAACCACAAGGCATAGCATCGTTCTTCGTATTCGTATATTTAAAGCACAGCAGTTGGCGAAACACGATTTTCAAATATTGGGTAATAAATACATTTTCAACAAAATTTGTCATAATTAGCCAGCATCACAATTTTTGAGAAAATATCTCAAAAACGGCAGCAGCTATAGCAGATAAGTTCATTTTCCACAAAAATAAAGCTGCCTCAACACCAAGAACGACTTAATGGATATGGATATGCATAGCTGTACAAGATTGCTGGCTTAGCAAAATGATTTATTTTCACGCACACGATTATAAAAATTGCTTAATCTATGGATAAATCTACTAAAACAATTAAGCACAGTATAAAATGTTAAATACTTTATTTTGTTTTCACATTTAGACCATGTTCTTTGTTTTATTCTGTTAACGGATCTTTTTTTGCGTTGTCACTTCTTTTTCATGAGTTCTGTTTTTACTTATCTCTATCTCTTCAGTTGCCAAATCGCAAATTAGGTGAAGCAAATCTAGAAAAGATATTTGTTCTGTTTTTCTGAATTAAATTCTTATTTCAGATTTTATTGAACTTATTTCAGATTTTGTTGTATTTACATACACCTTAACGGGGTGACTTCGACGTTGAGTCTTTTTTTAAAACCGCCTGTGTTCCTTATGAGCAGCTCTCGCAAATTATGTGTGAAAAATTACAAAATAAATTAAAAAAGTAATTACAATTTTCTGGACGAAATTACACCAAAGAAAAAAATTTTGTGCGGTCCTGCCAACGCACTATAGGATAAAAAATCCAAATTTTGGCCAATATAGAAAGAAAATAGGTTTACCTTTTAGTTATAAAATTACCACCAAAAATATTTAAAATAACCAAGTCATCAATATTTTTAATAATAACATTTGAAATCTAAGTAGGCTGTGCTTGATGACAGCGCAAAGTCAGCTTATACGTCGAATAAAGTATTTATTTGTTTTTTCTTTAAATATTTACTGATATTTCCAAAGGCGCTGTACCAAAGATATTAATTTAAAAGTGATTTTTTTTTATTACCCATGAAGAACGAAGGTAAGATTGATTAATTATATACTTTTTGTAGATAGAAGCTTACCTATTTCTTATTTGCTGGTTTTAAATCAATATATAGCAGAAATCTGGCAAAAGAAATAAAATTGTTTGGTTAGGTTGAATTACAAAATGAGATCCGCAAGGATCCGATCAGGCCGATATGTAATAATATTCTTTAGAGTTTAGGCTAAAAGGCTGTTGAAAACCGTTTGCAACTATTTGCAACAAAGGAGTTTTTTTTACTTTTATATGAACTCTGCATTAAAAATCAAGACCTTTTTGATGTGTGGTTGTCTGAGATAACACAAGTTTCCTTTGAATTAATTCATCATTTTTGGGTAATATTAGTTTCCCTGTGTTTCCAATTGCCTTTAAATTTGGCAAACTTTGAGAACTACTGCTTTGAAACTGCTTATATTTTCATGAGCACTTATCCTTGGTTTCCTATGCCAGCTAGTGTACACAAGGTGCTTATTCACAGCAAGCAGATTTTGCAGAATTGTTTATTACCAGCTGGGTTTTTGGGAGAGGAAGCCTCAGAAACGAGAAACAAGATCTACAAGCATGATCAGGAATACTATGCCCAAAAAAGTAGTAGAATAAATAATTTAACAGACATTTTCAATAGGGCAATGGACGATCTTAATTAATTTATCTCAACTTTGTCACTTATGTCATGAAAATCCAAACTGAAATCGAAAGTGTTACCTATTTGTGTTTTTTTTTATCTAAATCGGGTTTACTTGAAAATAACAGCCAATCCAGTAGTGTTGAGCCAGATCATGAATTTTTATTTGACATTTCAGAATTAGATAGCTTAGAGTTGGATTCAGAAATAAACGATTAAGTAAAACTTCAAGAAAAGTTAAGTGATCTGTAATATTTAGACTTTTTGAGTAAATATAACTTGTTCTGTTTTTGCAAAATTTTTCAATATCCAGCCATTTTAATTTGTGGAAGTATCCAGGAATTCCGGATAGTTAGGGTGAATGTAAGATGTTTCTTATGAATATAGAACCAGAACAAACAGTGTAATTCTGATTTGGCACTTTTGGGGATTTTAAGGTTATTTAAAGGAAAGAGATAAAATATGAAGTTAACTTTTACGGTGAAAACTACATATTACCAAGCTTGAGGGCGTTCTAAAAATTCTGTTTTTTGAAAAGTGTCTATAATCCTTTATGACTGATTTTTTATGTGTTGTCTTTTTATATTTTTAAAAAAGTAAACTTTAACTTTGATCTGTTTAATTTTAAAAATCGACATTCAATTTGACTAAAATACAGCTCTACACATGCGGTTGTCTTATATCTCCTATGCAAGTTATCTTCAACACCCCAAAATTGCCCAATGGGGATCACCCTGTACATAATAAAATATTATATAATTTACTAAAATGATTTTAAACTCTTTAGTATACCACCTATAAAGGTCTTCAAAATATTGCTACTCAAAAAAATCGGTTTTGTTTGCTTAAATCATATTCTTCTAATATTGGCAAAAATAAAGACGTCTTATCCTACTGTGCAACGCCCGCTGTTTACAAGACGGCAAGTCGAGCTTACTTATGGGGCAAAATTTTAAAAAGCACAGTACCATACTCAAAGCTACAAATTCTTGTTAATTTTGAATGTTTAGAATAAAGGTATACAGTGACGCCTTCTATAAGCGGACACTTACGGTTATACCGCAATAGTAAGGCAAAAGTTAAAATAAAAGCAAAACTAACCAAAGGCTTTCAAGTAAATAAAGGTCTTAAACAAGGTTGCTGTATCTCGTCTACGCTCTTCAAGATATATTTGGAACAGGTTCTTAAAGTTCTTGGGAATTCCGTTGAATGAAACCACCTTGTATACTTTATGTTTCGCCGATGATCAGATAGTGGTGGCTCAGGATTATGACGACCTCGAATATATGATACGAAAACTAATAGAAGAGTACAATAAGTGGGGACTAGAGGTTAATATCAATAAGACAGAGTATATGTGTATTAGTGGAACGAAACAGGATCTAATCTTAAATACTGGGCAGCGAATTCAGTCCTGTGATGAGTATAAATACTTGGGTCTAAAAATTACAGCTGACGGAACACTAGACAAAGCTATAAAAGATAGAAACGTACAAGGAAGAAAAGCAATAACTTTATTAAATGGAATAATTTGGGACCAAAGTATATCAAAACGTAACAAAAAGCTTATATATAACACCATTGTAAAAAGTATTATTAGATACGGCTCAGAAGTATGGCCAATCAAAGATAGAACAGAAAAAATGCTTTCCGCTACGGAGATGGACTATTGGAGAAGAGCAGCAGGGAAATCAAAAAGAGAAAGAGTTACCAATCAAAGAATAAGAGAAATTATGACAGTGGGTGAACGTACTCTAGTGGATGATATAAGAACAAAACAACTGGTGTGGTACGGACATGTACAAAGACTACCTAAACAAATATTACAATGGAAACCAACTGGCCGAAAAAAACGAGGAAGGCCGAGGAGAAGCTGGAGAGAAGGAATAGATAGTGAAATAAGAATAAGAGGCCTAAATGATGAATTATGGGCAAACAGAAACGAGTGGAGATTGGGTATCGGAAGACGTAGAACGTTGTGAAACCGATAAATATATATATATATAGATGTTCCTTCTCGAAACGTTAAAAACTCTTTTTTTTTTCACGTAAACTAAGAAGTTTTTTCCTAGGCGCCATTCCAAAGAGATCCAGTACTACCCAAATGAACAATAAAAATAAAACACAGCAGTCCCGCCGTATAAAATATGTTCTAAATACGACGAAAGTATTTAGTTTCTCCATTAAAATGGAAAGAGGTAATGCCCCGGCTGCAGAGTGCCCAGATATTTACGCCCATGTCGAGCAGCGCTTCGTCCCGTTATCAGAGGTTCGCGTCCGGTCAAGGGACGTTTCAGAATTTTGTAACCAAAAAAAATTGTTCACGTCCGTTTATTAGAGTGTCCGGTTATAGAAGTTAATTTTTCCAACAAATTTGTCCGCCTAAAGGGAGTGTCCGCTTAATAGGGTGGCGGAACAAAGATCGAAAGACAAAAGATCGAAAGACAAAAGATCGAATACAAAAGATCAAAAAACAAAAGATCGAAAAGACAAAAGATCGAAATACAAAAGGTCGAAAAGACAAAAGATCGAAACCACAAAAGATCGAAAAACAAAAGATCGAAAGTACAAAAGATCGAAAAACAAAAGATTGAAAGACAAAAGATCGAAAGTACAAAAGGTCGAAAGTTCAAAAGATCAAAGATACAAAAGATCGAAAATAGCGCGTTTTAAAATATCGCTATTACATAGTTTTTTCAAAAAAAAAAACTTTCCTGATTTCTTTTCCGGGGTCCTCGAGGGTGTGTAACTCAACCGAACCGAACCGGTTCGACTATGGGGTCTCTTTCTAACATATATTTTCAAAAAAAAAGCTTTCCTGAAATGTTTGCCGGGATCCTACAGGGTGTAAAACCAAACCGAACCGATTCGTTTTGGTTCGGTAAGGTTCGGTTCGGTTCGGTTCGGTAAGGTTCGGTTCGGTTTAGTTACACACCCTCTAGGATCCCGGGAAAGAAATCAGGAGTTTTTTTTAGCTCACACTACTACTATATAAGTAGTGTGAGCTATGGTGATCCTAATTTTTTCGAGAAAAAAAAAGTTGCTCCGATTTCAAAATTTTTTATATATCTTTGCGTTTCAGATGATTTTGAAACTTTTTTGTTTTGCTGTCTGTCTGTCTGTATGTCTGTCTGTCTGTATGTCTGTCTGTAACGACCAACCCGCATAACTCAAAAACCGCTTGTCCGATTTTAATGAAATTTGGTACCTAAGTTGGGTCTTGGGCCGTGATGGTCCCATTTAAAAATGAACAAAATCCACGGAACGCAAGCCAAATAAAAGGGTGGGGGTAGATTCCAAAAATTAGAGTTTATGTGAAAATATGGCGTGTGTGATATCAAACGAAAGTTAATTAAGTCTGGAGTTAAAAAAATGAATTTTAGTTTATTTTTAAAAAAAGGGTGGGGGTAGATGTCAAAAATTAGAGTTTAAGTGAAAATATGGCGTGTGTGATATCAAACGAAAGGTAATTGAGTCTGGAGTTAAACAAAATACATTTTAGTTTTTTTTTAAAAGGGTGGGGGTAGATTTAAAAAATTTGAGTTTAAGTCAAAACATGGCTTGTGTGGTATCAAACGAAAGGTAATTGAGTCTGGAGTTGAATAAAATATATTTCAGTTTTTGATTATATTAGCTCACACTATAACTATAGTACCTAGTGTGAGCTTAGGTGCCCATAGATTGGCAGAGTATTTTTTTAATATAATTCAAAAAGAGACCCCTTTATCGAACTATATGATTTGTGTTAAGTATGACAAGCCATTGGTTTATTTAACGGTTAGGTAATTTTACCTTCCATGACCCTGATTAAACTGTTTATGTGAATATACCGAAGCAAACATGATACGCGTCATTTTGTATATTTCGATCTTATTTACTTGCCGATTTTTTTTCGATCTTATGTCTTCTGATATTTTGTTTTTTGATCTTTTGCCTTTCGATCTTTTGATCTTTTGTCCTTTCGATCTTCTGTATTTTCGATCTTTTATTTTTCGATCTTTTGTTTTTCGATCTTTTGTATTTTCGATTTTTTGCCTTTTCGATCTTTTGTTTTTCGATCTTCTGTATTTTCGATCTTTTGTCTTTCGATCTTTTGTTTTTTGATCCTTTGTATTTTCGATCTTTTGCCTTTTCGATCTTTTGTTTTTCGATCTTTTGTATTCGATCTTTTGTCTTTCAATCTTTTGTCTTTCGATCTTTGTTCCGCCACCACGCTTAATAGAGGTGTCCGCAAGGATACGTTTCACTGTATATACTTCCAGCGGCGTAGCGTGGGGGGGGCGCGGGGGGTTCGTCGCCCCCCCGCCCCAAGGGTAGTGGCGCCCCATAGGTGGCCGAAGCGCCCTGAGCTTTATTAAGTCGGGCCGGTAATGGCCAATTGAGTGGGTGCCAAAGGAAACTAACGACATGAAGACCTTTGGTTTTTTTTGTTTTTTTTTTGGTCGCAAGATTCGTGAGAGGCGCCCTTGTGACTTATCGGCCGCCCCCTCACACATGATTACCTTTTTTTTTTGGTCGCAAGATTTGTGAGAGGCGCCCTTGTGACTTTATCGGCCGCTCCCTCGCACATGATGACTTTTTTTTTTTTGGTCGCAAGATTTGTGAGAGGCGCCCTTTTGACCTTTTTGTTTTTTTTTGTCACAAGATTTTTCATCAGTTTTCAGAGGCGCCCTTTTTAGCTGTCGCCCCCCCCCCCCGCCCTTTCGGGCACGCTACGCCGCTGTATACTTCGCTAAAGGTAATTTGGCAAGTTTGACATTCGCTCCTAGCCTTAAACAAACAATTTGTCAAATTACCTTCAAAAACGAGAACACAACAAAATCGAAATTATATAAAATAAACTTCTACCCATTAAGAGATTAACTCTTTTTACCTTACCTCTTACAGATGTTATCAAAAATATCAGAAAAGCCATACAGAACCATGTTGACAAGAATATAATCCAGTTTTCTAAAGTCAAAATTTCCTCAAACATTTTAGAATTTAGTTTCACTAAACGTTACCTAGAGTCCCTGTATGTTGACATATTTGGATATAATAATATATCCAAATATGTCAACATACAGGCAGTGGCGGCGCGTGGTAAAAAGCTTTGGGGGTGCACACCAAAAAATAAATAAAAATTGCGAGTGGGTCGTTATATCATATAATTATATGAATAATAAAATAATTAAAAAATGAGATATTTAGTGAGATATTATACCAACCTATTATTATTGTAATTATAAATAAATAATAAATGTATCATACCTAGTTAACATATATTTCCTCTTCTAATGGCAAAGATGAAAATTTAATTGCCTTTAAATATTGCACGCTAATGCTATCAGAATTAGAAACTTCCGCCATTGTCGTAAATACCAAATCGTCGAAATCAAAACAAAACGCCAGCGCCCGACCGATAATAGGAAGTTGTCTAAGCGCGCACTACTGAAAAGTGCGCGTGAGCTGCTCTAAAATAAAACGCGAACCGTGTACGCGGTGCCGAAGGAAGGTTCAGATTCTATGTACTGTAAAATTCTATTGGGACATGTCGTCGTCTCTTTCTATATTTCGTAATTAGCATGCGACATAATATCCAGGGTGCATAGAATTTGGTTCCAGTAAATTACCGTAAAGAATTAGATTCGAAGTTGGTTTGAACACGAATACAAACACATACATACCGGGTATTAATTTCTAGATAATATTCCAGGCTTTAGTGAATTCCTTTTGGGGTAATTATTAATTAAATTAAGGAATGATCAAAGTTTAATATTAGCTCACACATATACTATACTATAGTAGTGTGAGCTATGGTGATCCTAATTTTTTCGAGAAAAAAAAAGTTGCTCCGATTTCAAAATTTTTTATATATCTTTGCGTTTCAGATGATTTTGAAACTTTTTTGTTGCGCCGTCTGTCTGTCTGTATGTCTGTCTGTCTGTCTGTCTGTCTGTCTGTATGTCTGTCTGTAACGACCAACGCGCATAACTCAAAAACCGCTTGGCCGATTTTGATGAAATTTGATACCTAGGCTGGGTCTTGGGTCGAGATGGTCCCATTTAAAAATGAACAAAATCCACCCAACACAAACCAAATAAAAGGGTGGGGGTAGATTTCAAAAATTAGAGTTTATGTAAATATATGGCGTGTGTGATATCAAACGAAAGGTAATTGAGTCTGGAGTTAAACCAAATAGATTTTAGTTAAAAAAAAAGGGTGTGGGTAAATTTCAAAAAGAGAGTTTACGTGAAAATATGGCGTGTGTGATATCAAACGAAAGGTAATTGAGTCCGGAGTTAAACAAAATACATTTTAGTTTTTGTTATTTTAGGGGTGGGGGTAGATTTCAAAAATTTGAGTTTAAGTCAAAACATGGCTTGTGGGGTATCACACGAAATGTAATTTAGTCTGGAGTTGAATAAAATATATTTCAGTTTTTAGTTATATTAGCTCACACGTACACTATACCTATAGTAGCCAGTGTGAGCTTAGGGGCCCATATATTGGCAGAGTATTTTTTTAAGTATAATTTGGGAGTGCACGTGCACATGTGCACTTATGGAGAAACCGCCACTGCATACAGGGACTCTAACGTTACCTACTTGTTATCTCAAATCAATTTTTGTCATCCTGTAATAATCCTGTAATGATTCTTTTGTTAAGTAGCTTAAAATCGGTCTGAAATCCACATCTTGTTGTTTTTTTCTGCACAGAACAGTAAAATAAAAACAAGAACAAATGATTAATTTAAATATCTGATATATTTATTACTTCTTCTGTCATCATGACACAAACACAATTTTAAAACACAAAGTTATTTTTTGTAAAAAAAGTTTACAATTATATCCCTTTTTGTTTTTTTTAAATCCTAGGTCAGTGGCGGCTCGTGACAGTAAAGTTTGTGAGTTCTGCCGATAGGGTATAAAAAATGCTATTTTTTTACAGTCTCCAGATCACGTGTCTATTATAAAAAGTAAAAAATTGCCAAGTTTTACAAAAGATTTAAGTCACATTCACTACCTTAGCATAATATGTACTCAACAATGTTTTGCCTGCACCTATTTTCTAGACATCTGACCTCCCGCTCATGCGTTTGGCGTCTTCTAAATCAATAAATGCGCCCGCAAACACGCAACGCTGAGCCCGCCCGCCCGGAATTGTACTGGAACTGCAAGTTTTGCAGCTCTATTTTTGCCTAGATTTCGCTATCTAAACCCAGGAGCAAGTGCGGTGCGGGGCGAAGGAAGGGGTTCCTAGCCGAGCACAGATCTCGTTAGCCGCCCAGCTACGTTGTGTTGCAATTTAGCAGCGCAACAATGCCAATAACTTCATTTGACCGACTGTGAAATGAGGCCTTCGGCGACGGCGCGCGGCGTCATACTCAACTCACGTACGCGATTTGAAGACCTACTATACCAACACCGGACCGAAAATATACTGCTATTCCAATAATTTTAGAAATAAAATAATTATATTAGAAAAATAGCAGCGCCTGAAAAATAGTCAAATAATGTGAACATTTTGGGGGTTCTGCAGCTCTGCAGCCCTTATGCACTAGCCGCCCCTGTCCTAGGTACATCACAAATAACTTAAATATTATCAGATCACAAAATGGGGTTGTTCACACTATCTTGCAAAGGATTCTTGTGATCCGCCATGTTTGGTCTGACCTCGTAGTTGGCTATGACAACTTCCTGTCTTTGGACTTGAGAGAATTCACCTCTGAGACCAATATAATGAATTTTGGTAGTGTCCTCACCAAAATTTGACGGAAAATGCAGTGTAAGGTAGTTTACGTTTTGAAATGTGACTACCCTAAAAATTAAACAATGTTTACTATGTGATATACATATTTTATTATTCATGGATAATTTTTTTTTTCAATATTAACTCTAATATTTGTTATGTTTACTGAACCATATCTATCTCTGTCTATCATTAGGTTTTTCTTTAACAATATAAGAGTATGTAGACAAAATTATTTTGTTATTTTTCAATTATTTAATATTAAAACTATTTTCAGTTTAATGGGGCATAAGATAACTTTTCAAAAAAGTGTGAAGATTGAGCAAACGCTCATCAATGCAAATTCTAGATTGACCATCCCATATATCTTAAACACATATTAAATAGAAACTAAATTATTTGAATTCAATTGATAATACCGTTCTTAATCTAAAAAAAATCGCTCTTAACAACATTTTGCAAACATATCTGATTAAAAAAAAATTACAAAATATTTTCCTTACTTAGTAGCATATTCAACATGTCCATCAGTATCTTTCTGCATGTCAAATTCTTGATCTGCTGCACTTATAACATCATCAAAAGTCATTGAAGGTCTGTTTTTAAACCTACAACACCATAACAGACTCCATATTCTGTTACTTATCTATGAACTAAACAGCCGTCCTTAGTAAGACCCACCTATCTGCAAAAACATCAAAAATGAGTTAGAAAATGGCTTCAAATAGGTTACTTTCATCTGTTTTTTAAGAAAAATACCTACATTTTTGTTCGGAAGTATTTTATTTTGAAAAACAAAAAAAATATTACTATCTACTCTTGGCAAGCATTTAAACTTTAAACTCACTTTTCTCGAAATAAGTGAAAACGTAGATAGGTGGGTCTTACTAAGGACGGCAGTATAGTGTATAAGCTTATTGTACAATTTCTAGCATAACAAATGAATGTTTAATCTGAATGAAATAAATTCTACAGCTGAATGTTGAAATATGTACATATGAATTTGTTTTCCAAATGAATAATTTTATAAACTTACAATCTCATTTTAGCAGGGTGCTTATCTGAGTTTTCGCCTATGACAATGATTCCTTTTAGTTTGACATTTCCAGTAAAAGGAATATTAAATAAGAGCTCTTCATCTGAATCTGATTCAACAAACTAAAAATGAAACAAATGAAGCCTTCACCATGCTACTTTTTGATATAGGTACACTTAGAGACTGAAAAATGTTATCAATTTTAAACTGTTTATTTTAAAATAGGTATTAAAAACTTTTTTTTAAATTTCCAAGTAGTTAGGGCTGGTAGGTACTACAGACATTCTTATTATCTCAATTACTACCAGCTCTATCTACTAATGTTTCATAAATAATAGTAATAATAATTACTTACATGTTCTAGATTCAGTCTTTCATCCCAAGGTGTGAATATAGTCTTGCCAGAGCCCTCTGTGACTTCATTTAAACACTCTAAGTTATCCAAATGGATTTTCGTGTAGAGACTACAATTTATAGAACCTATTTTAATACCATTAGCCTTGGGCCCTAATTTAAAAAGTTTTAAAAGCCTGGGACGTGTCAGAAACGATATAATAATTTCAAAGACAGCCATTTTCTCATCAAAGGGGTTAAAATAAAAAAAAATCACGGTTTTACCTGTATTGAATGCCCTTTTCGGGGTCTTCATGTTGATGGTCTGGGTCACCACAACAACTTCCGTGACTGCCATGAGGAGACATTTTTGTTTTTCAAAAAAGCTAAATTACCAAGCAAAATTTTAAAAGCAAATTATAAAAAATTAAAAATAAACAAATCATGAATTTTCTAACCTTAAAAAACAGCTGATTACTGTGGGGAACAATTTTTATCTAAGCGTGCAGGCCAACGCGCTCTTGGCTAATCACTACCTCGTAAAATGAAATATAAGCTTGGATAATATAATTTTTTCTTGCAGACAAATATTGTTATTAAATTTGATCACTGCTTAAAGTTAGGAAAGCGGGTAGATAAAAGTTTTTATTTATTTTTTGCACATTAATAAGTTTATATTTAAAATGTTTGAAATAGGCAGTAACAAACACTGTACATTATTTACAATAAATTACCTACAATTAATGAATAGTTTACAAAGTGCTCATGGAATGTTTTGAAATTGGATACACAAATAGTGCTAAAAATCCATAACGTAAATTAGTCTTAAGACTATCTAAATTATTATATTACACTATAAATTGATAAACTAAAAGTTATCTCTAATTGCGCAAAAATCTACCTGTTAACAATGACTAGAATATATTATTTTTTAAGTTTTTGGGAGATCTTTATGTTCGTCAATGACTAGATTAGATACTGGCTGCTAAGTCCCTCAATGGCAGAAGTTTTTCCATATATAAATTATAAAATAATGCTTGTGTTTTGTTTTTTTAATATAAAACGTATTAAAAAAGGAACAAAAATTGAGTAAAATCATTGATTTTTAATAATCAAAATGCAAATCGGGATGGAAAAAAATCAGTTACCTAGTTACCTCTAACAATGTTTTTTGTTCTACTTTTTGTCTGGATTGCATGGTTGCAAGATGTCCGATAATAAATATCAGCTTTTTACTTTTATGTTTTATCATTTCTACGAAAATTCCACTTTGTGAATTCACTGAACGCCGATTATCAAATCAAAGTAATTTTTTAAAACTTTATTTCACTTGGATATCTAATGGCAACACCATGAGAAATATGGCAACACTGTCCTAGTGGTTTCCTATTCCCTGGCTTACAGCCACATCCCAAACACTCATTCACAGTTCAAATATCCGTTAATATTATCATCGATTTTTCTAAAAGGTACCACGGCTTCAGGCATAGCTTCTGCCAAATATTGCTTCACTCTAACCGGCAGTTCCAATTTTTCGAGATCTTCTTTATCTTTTACTAATTTGACTATTACGGCCCTGCATCGGTCTTGGAGACTGACGAAGTCGCGTTTCATGCAGTCCAAGACCATCTCTGTCTTGGCAGCTGTTGAGGACACCATGGGGTAGAGTTGGTCATTGATCTCGTTGAGGCCGCGGAATGCTACGCCCAAGCATTTGCCATCTTTGAAATATGTTAGAGTTCCTAAAAACACAAAAATAAATCGGATTTATAAAGGAACTTGTGTTTTTTTAAGGTAACAGAGGCGTATTTCTAGTACGTTTTTAGAAAAACTCTCGAACATATCGATTTTGTTTGCAAGGGAGCATAAAATGGAGAAACTTACCGGCAATTCCATCAAATAAAATTCCAATTTTCGTAGCAACATTCTCACGAAATGGTTTGGTGTATGACTCCCATCTACCCCTATGCCAGATCACTCCCTTGTGGGACAAGCCCCAACTTTGGTCATTGATGCCTAACAAGTTAATAAAGGCGTCCTCGTGGAGTCTGGCCTTCTTAGTTCCTAAAACATATTTACTTAGTAATATCAAGAATTAATATCTTCTGGTCATAACATTCATTTTAGATATCCGTTCCTCATTTTGACTCAATATCTTCATTTTGTATTAAACCATGTTCCAGAATCCTATATCATAACCAAAACATTTCATATAAAAAAACCAAGTACCCGAAAATGATATTCAGCGTAAAAAGAATTGAAATTAAACAAGTTCTGCAATACAAATTTCAAAATAAAAGGTTCTTAATAGTTTGGAATAAATTTTCCTTCCGAAAAAAATTGGCTTCTACAGCCTGGGACATATTTCTTGTGACAAGCTATTTTATTTTTTATATATGGATAAAATAACAAGGATAACTTTCAGCTATTAGAACCATCACTTTGAAGGCAATATTTGAATTAAAAACTTGACAAACCTCTAGTTACACGTTCCCATTACTGCCGGGACATTTTCATGTTTCAATAAATTTTTTCTAGCTTTCTACTAATTAATTGGCGAGAAAATTAGGCTTTGTCCAAAAAAGAATTGCCACATAATATTTCTTAATTATTATTAATTTTTACGGCCCACTTACCTATTCCAAACATCATGCTTGTCCCAAATATCCTCCTTGGCAAATGTAGTTCCCAATAATATCTTCCATTGTTCAAAATTCTAGTTCCTCTAACTGCCGCCGTCCCACTGCTCCAATTTGGGTGGAAATGGGCCTTTTTAAGATGAGTTCCACTTAAAATTACCTTAAAAAATATCAAAAAAATTTGAATAAAACTGGGGAAAAGTACCTTACATCAGGCTTCATTTTTATGATAGTGAACACGACCAAACGAAATTGTTTGCTAGTGCTTGCAGAACGTTCGTTTGTGCGTTTCAATTATAGTGGGTTTACACATGCATGAATTTAGTGGCGCCAGTGTTCGCGCCAGTTCTATTGGCACGCCAGTAAAGGTTTACACTATTGTGCGAAAATTAAAAAGACTGGCGCCAGTTTCATTTTTAAAGTGTACACGATACGCGGTATGTCGGCTAAACTCTCGGAAGCCTGCAAAATAGTCGCTAAACTTTTATTGAAAAAAAAAATAAAAGAGATTCAGGAAAGGAACAACGAAAAGGCCGTATCTGCATGGGTTAAAGCATGGATTGCTAGTCGATCTACTTTGGGTGCTTCCGAAAAACTTTTAGGAGAACTTGCAGCAGAAGATCCTGCGAGCTATAAAAACCATCTTCGAATGACAAAGCAACATTTTGATATTCTTCTAGAGTTTCTCTTATTTAAACAACATTCTTTAAAACTCGGTCTGCTACTTTAAACCATGGTACTTTTGGGGTGTATACTTCATTTGCACCGGCTCCGGAACGTTGGCTTTTTTTAATTTTTGTCAATTCCAAAGCATATGTGTTTCTTATGGATCATATTTTTGCTTTTACTTCTGCAACTTCAAAGCCTTCAATAGTCATTATTTTACTAATTTTTTGGGAAGCATTATCTCGACTATCTTTGTTTTTATACGAACTACTGTGTACATCCCATAAACAAGGAAAACATTCATAGCCTTCAAGAAACTGTATGGTCAGTTCTGCTGACCACTTTTTTTAGCCATATTAAGCTATAAAAACAAAAATAAACAAAATTTTTAAGCTCAAACACAATGAAAATAAAAAATAATATAAAATAATGAACTTAAAACTGGCGAGCCGACGTGCAAGCACTTGTTTACACATGAAAATTTTCCTTTTCTGCGCGCATGCGTCACCACTGGCGCCAGCAAATTCAGTCAGCTGCAGACTTTTTTGATACATGCATGCAAAAAAATAACTTGTGTGCAAGTCGGTGTTTACACTTGCAAATTTAACTTACTGGCGCGCCAGTTTTTATTGGCGCCAGCAAATCCATGCATGTGTAAACTCTCCTTTAAAGCAAATGGTCTCCTTGATATAGTCACGAGCAAACGACGTGATTTAGGGGAGACCGGGGCTCGGTATAATACCAAGCAATTTGTAACACCGCTTTTTTTTCCTGAATCGAAAACGAACCAATATTAATTTCTGAACAGGTGTATTGAATTTTCAAATCAAATAGGTGAAATCGGTGCTGTGTTTCTGCTTTAAGCAGGAATACATATACTTTGGGGCAAAAGGTAAGATATAAGTAAAATTAACACTGATTTGTTTGATTTTGGTTTGCGGGAAAATATAATAAAAAATTGACAGTTTTCTTTTTTTTTATTTATTAAGAATGTATCTGTTTAATACATACACACTTTTTGTTGCATTGTATTTTTTTAACAATAAAAAATACTAAAAATGACTGGGGAAAATTGCATAACATGCTAAAACTTACCGCGGAGCTAAGAACAACATATCGCACACCCGCTGAAAAAGAGTCACAACTCAAAAATCGCCCTTATTGAGATAAACCTGCCGCCATCATCGAAATATCTTGTATAGTTTTTGCAAAGTCACCTGAAATGCTCCTAATACAGAGTTCTATCGATTTCATGAAATTTTGCTTCAATCTGCCCTTCAAAAGTTATCCAAATTCATATAAAATCATCCTGGTATAATTTCAACCCTACCGACAGAGAAAAGGCGCGGCTCTTGGCGGTCCTAGCACAAAGTATTTGTTTTCTGACCGACACAGCACAGGTGGATAGTCGGCACAATTTCAACCCTACCGACAGAGAAAAGGCGCGACTCTTTGCGGTCCGACGACAAAGTATTTGTTTTGAGACCGACCCAGCCCACGTGGATACACGGCACCTGATTGGCAGATTTTTTTGAGACGGGCTTTCAATTGCTTTCAGGTGTTTCTTTCGGGACCCCTTTAGTCGGCAGTATGCAGAGTTAGCAAATAAATCAGTGTCGTTTCTGTAGGTGTAGGAATAGAAAGTTTTATTGACGCCATAATTAAATGAAATAATTTTCATGAGTATATCTACCGCCGCCCATGTCACTTTCTTTAAAGGATATGCCGATGGTCGGCTTTAACCTTTGTTCAACTGACTTTGCAAAAACTTTTTTTTCTTCTATAAAAGCGTCACATTTATGTTTCGACAATTCACCGCGAAATGGCGATGTGACTCATTTATTTTGTCCAGTTTAGCTGAGGATGCGTTCCTTTACAGTGTCACTTTTGACTTTATAACAGCGTGAACGTGGAGTTTCGTGCTGAAAAGAGTCACATTTCGAGTTGTGAAGGTTTTCGTGTGAACTATTGGTTAAATCTGACCCATATAACAAGTAAAATACTGTTATTTTATGTGTTGTGACTGATTTTTCGAATTGTTCAGTGTACTTAGAATTAAGGAGAATAAGAAAAAAATCTTTTGAATTTATTAGAGAATAATCACATTCCCAGTTGTTATTCTGCATGTTATAACCGTTGTAGAAATAAATACAAAGTTTCTTTTTTATTTGTTTTCTTTTTTTATATTATTTACCATCCTGCGTGACATCCTGATTTACAACGTCATGATGCCTTGTTCTAAAAAAGTGTCACAATATCGGGTTTTTGCCTTTTTTTTAACTAAAAACGACTAAAATCATTTTTTCTGAGAAACGTACTGCACCAATTACACTGAGTTAATAACATGTTAACTCGTAATTTGTCATGTAAGTGAAAAATGAATCTCTCTAATGAACTAAATTCTTTAACAGCGATTTTCTCAAAACAATGTTTTTTGAGTTGTGACTATGTTTTAGCGGGGGTGCGATATATTAGTTAAAAATAAATGGATCCATGACGGATTTGATACCTTCCTAGCTAGCTATTAGCATACTTCAAGTGAAGCCATGATATTGAAAACAGTTTTTTGTAAATACCTCAGAAACTGAAGCTCTTACGAAGTTCACACATTAATTATTGAGCAAAATATAGTCTACTATATTCTAACAACCGCTGAAAAACCGCGTTAAAAAATAAGTATTTTTAAAAAAAATTATTTGTCAAAAATCTGTTATTAGCACTAATGAATTTTGACCAAAGTCTAATCAGCTCGTTACAGTGTTAAACACTATTTTACCTGAAAATTTTATGAAAATCGGTTCAGCGGTTTAGAAGCTATCGCGTTATGGACATAAATAATATACACACACACACAGACAGACATCACGACAATATTGCTAAGTTAGGTCAAATAACACATTTTCGGCGTTATCTCAAAAAAAAATTTCGTCGAAAATAATATCTTTTCTACTATGCGGGCTAGGAAGGTAAAACTGAATTCCTTTTTAATCCACACTGGATTATCGTCTAACATACACAATAGCAAGCGAAAACCTTTGCCGAATACCGAGAAAAAAACGACTGCTTATAGTATCACCTTGGCCAAAGTCACCCCATCCAGCCCCATCCTACCCTACCCCTGATCCTTGATTACCTCATGACTGTGCGAGTTCCTATCCCAACTCCATACGTCGTCGCACAGTAAACTGGAAGTATATTTGTCGTTATCATTGTAGGTGATTATGTCTTCATTTTCTTTTGAATTGTCAGCGTCCATTCTTCGGAAAATATCTTCAGCCTCAAGTAACAGGCCTACATGTGATAGTGGAAGGTTCATTTAATTATAAATGGCCTAGAAAAAATTGGAAAACAAAATAATATTTTTATTTTTATCTGTCAAAATTAGAACGTCATTTGTCATTTTCAATGTTTAATGTTTTTACTTAGAAAAAATTTATAATAAACTTTAGTAACTCTAACAAATCAGAATCAGATGAAAATGTTCAAAACATAAAAATCATTTTCCCAAAAAAATATATGATTTATAGACTTATATAGGCCATGCGTCTCTGGTTATATACGGGGTTGATTTATTGACTATGGGCCTTATTACTCTCATTACACCCTTCTGACATGCAAAAATGAGCAAGATATATGGGGTGCATTGACCGAGGGGTGATTTTATGTCAATATTTTAAACAATTTTTCATTCTGTGGTTTTCTACCTCCCTTATTGTTTTCGTCGAAAAAATGTTTCAGATATCGTCAAAACTCAAAATGCGATATGTGGTAGTTTTTTTACCAAAATTAGCAAATTCGTCAAGACGTCAGTCAGACAATTCTAAATTTTAATTTTTGCAAAAATGACAAAATTACAAATTACAAAAAAAACGTAAAACTAACATTTGAAGTTTTTAAGTATTGATTATAAATGAAATTCACCTATAAAAAGTAATAATGGCACTTACCTCTCATAAAATAAAACCTCGTGTTTTTAACTGCACTTGATTATAATAAAAAATTAATTAATAATTTGTATACATTGCACTACTATTGCACCTTACTAATGTTTATAAACATATCTAAGGAACTCCTACAAAATAGGAATAATACGAAACGTTCCTTGGTATCCTGCGATATATTGTCCTGTCAAAAAGCAGGAAAAGTGAGCAAAGAAATTCAAAAAGGCTAGAATTCACTCTTTGACGGAGAGAGCATGTTTACAAAGTTTTTTGGAAGTGTAAACTTCTTTAGGCGCGTTTAGCACTTTTTGTGGGTACTAAATTGAACTGAGCCGTCAGGCTCGGCTATGTAACGCTCATTCGGGTGAAGTCGGCTCGAGTCGACTAACTGTGAGAGGAACAGAGAGCGATATGACGATGCAGATGAAGGCCGGTATTATTAATTTCGCCTTGTTGAAGTTTACACTTCTTGGTGTGGTCTTAAGCATACACATTTTATTTTAAATGACGTATCAAACTTAACAGTATTTTTTAAATATTTTTATTATTTATTTATATTCTCTTAATGTTTTGCCTTTCTAGCCAATGGCTTTCCGATGAAATGTTTATTTTTTTGAGTTGACGCGGAAAATGTTATTTGGGTGTATTTTGACCTATCTTAGCAATATTGTTATGATCTCCGTCCGTGTGTGTGTGTGTGTGTATGTCTCTCCAGCCCACTATAGCTCCTAAACCGCTAAACCGATTTTCATGAAATACTAAACCGAACCGAACCGAACCTGATTAGATTTTGGTAAAAATCCAGCCAAATTGAAAATTGTTTAACTTGTTAACGGACCATCATATCAATATGCAGTGTTTGGAATGTAGTAGAACATGTTTTTCTCAATAATTTATGTTATGACCAAAAACTTCATAGGAGCTTTCGTTTTTGAGATATTTACAAAAACTGTTTTGAAGGCTGATATTGCTTGGAGTTCACTTGGAGTGTGCTGGAAGGTATCAGATCCATTTATTATTATTTCTTTATTCTGTTCATTCTTTATATTTTTGTTTTTATGTATTTTTTTTATTCAGTGAAAAATAATTTTAGTGCAGAAAATCAAGAAATAATTTTAAAATAAATAATGAGCCACGACGCCACGACGGTAATCACACATCTCGTAATCAGATTCTAACATTCCTTAATTTCTTTGCTAGCGGCATCAAAAAAGTGGTGTGCGATTTTGCATCGGCGCCGGCGTCGCAAGGATAACGACGCCCCCCGACGTCGCTGCATTGATTTTATGCAACTGGGGATGGGAACGCGGCCTGTAGGCGTCGCGTCGCGACGGAGTATCATGATAAAATATGAGGAAAAAGATAACTCTTGCCTTAGAGAGAACAATGCGAATCTTCGTAATATTTTACATATTTATATTTCGCACCCCCGCTAAAAAATAGTCACAACTCAAAAAAACATTGTTTTGAGAAAATCGCTGTTAAAGAATTTAGTTCATTAGATAGATTCATTTTTCACTTACATGACAAATTACGAGTTATTTTATATCAACAGGAACCTATTAACTGAATGTAATTGGTGCAGTACGTTTCTCAGAAAAAATGATTTTTGTCGTTTTTAGTAAAAAAAAGACAAAAACCCGATATTGTGACACTTTTTTAGAACAAGGCATCATGACGTTATAAATCAGGATGTCACGCAGGATGGTAAATAATATAAAAAAAGAAAACAAATAAAGAAGAAACTTTGTATTTATTTTTACAACGAGTTATAAAATGCTGAATAACAACTGGGTATGTGATTATTCTTTAATAAATTCAAAAGATTTTTTTTCTTATTCTCCTCAACTCTAAGTACACTGAACAATTCGAAAAAACAGTCATAACACAAAAAAGAAAAGTATTTTACTTGTTATATGGGTCAGATTTAACCAATAATTCACACAAAAACCTTCACAACTCGAAATTTGACTCTTTTCAGGATCAAACTCCACGTTCACGCTGTTATAAAGTCAGAAGTGACACTGTTAAGGAACGCATCCTAAGCTAAACTGGACAAAATAAAAGAGTCACATCGCCATTTTGCGGTGAATTGTCGAAACATAAATGTGACGCTTTTATGGAAGAAAGTACAAGTTATTTCGATGATGGCGGCAGGTTTATCTCAATAACGGCGATTTTTGAGTTGTGACTCTTTTTCAGCGGTTCGGTTCGGTTTATTAAATTTTAAAAAATTTATTTTTATTAAGAATCAATTTTTTGTTTAAATTTGAATCAAATAAATAAAAAGATAATGGAAAGATCTATCTACATGGTCAATAGAATAAACAAAATATTTTTGCAAAAATAGAATTTGGTATTTTGAGCAAAAAAAAATGATTATTTATACAGGGTGTTCCTTAAGGGTTTGCGAATATTTAAGGAAGTGATTCTACATTAAAAAATAATGATAATTTGTCGTATAAACTATGGTCGAAAAATGCACCGTTATAAAAATACAGGGTGTTAAATTTTTCAAAAAAAAATTGAAATTTATTAATAATTTCGAAATCATTAGGGATATTTTATTTAAATTTGGTACATAACCATAAATGTCTAAGGCGCATATTTTCCAAGAAGAAAATGATTTTTAACTTCGACAGTGGCGTGCGTACGGGCACTAGCTTTTTTATTTTTTTAGAAAAAAATAGTACGCCACTGGTTTTTTTCAAAAAAGTTTTACTTTTTGAATTATCCACTTAATTCTAAAGAAAAAAGGTCTCCTAATTTTTTTCTCTATAGGGCGTCGTTCTTGAGTAAAAAAATAAAAACCGTTGTTCTGCAAAAGCAAAATAATGTGACCATTTAAAGAATACAATTGATCAAGTTGCCTTAGAAATATCTCGATTTAATTCAAATTTAGTACGTAATAATAGGCTATTAAGATGCGTTTTTCTCAATAAAAAAATAATGTTTAGCTTCATCAGTGGCGTGCGTCCGGGTACTAAATTTTAAATTTTTAAAGAAAAAATAGTACGCCACTGGTTTTTTTTAAAACATTTTTCTTCTTTTGAATTCCTCGTTTATTTAAAAGAAAAAAAGTATCTTTAGTTTTTTTTCTACAGGGCGTCGTTTTTGAGTAAAAAAATAAAAACCGTTGTGTTGCCAAAGAATGTAATTTATTTAAGAATACATTAATCTAGTTGCCTTGGAAATACTTAAAATATGACACTTATTCAATTGTTTTTATATGTATTTGTCATTTTGTAGCATTAGTTTATGATCGGTTAGGTCTGTTTGCTGTAAATTATCTTTTTTGCTAATTTATTTTTACAATCTTTCCAAAAATGGTTATTTATTCCAATGCAGAAATGGCGGAAATGCATTACATGTATGGTCTCGCCGATGGTAATGCAGAGGAAGCCAGACGTCTGTACCACCAGAGGTATCCAAACCGTGTTTTGCCAGACAGCCGAACCTTTTCTAATATCCATCGGCGTCTAGTTGAAACTGGCAGTGTTAGATGGGGTACAGCTGAAGGTAGACCTCAAATTGTAAGAACACCTGAAATTGAGGAAGCGGTATTGCAGGAAGTGGAGGAACATCCTGAAACCAGCACGAGGAAAATCGCCAGAAACCTAAACATTTGCCACCAAATTGTATGGAGGATTTTAGTGGATTTTTTATTGTATCCTTACCATATTTTAAGAGTCCAGGCTTTATTGCCAAGAGATTTTCCAGGGCGAGTAACTTTCTGCCAGTGGTATGTCCATAATATTGAACGAAATCCGCAATTCGAAAATTTAATTATGTTTACAGACGAAGCCAATTTTTCAAGAAATGCCATTCAAAATGTACGTAATAATCATTTGTGGGCAGAAGAAAATCCTCATGCGGTAAGTCAAACACATTTTCAGCAACAATTTTCGGTTAACGTGTGGGCAGGCATTATTCATAATTATTTAATTGGTCCGTTCTTCTTGCCAGGACGGCTTAACGGGCAATCTTATCTAAACTTTCTACAAGAACAATTGCCCTTATTGTTAGATGATATTCCACTGGCCACAAGAAATCAAATGTCGTACATGCACGATGGTGCACCTGCCCATTTCAGCCTTGAAGTTCGTTATCATTTAGATACTGTTTATCCAAATCGTTGGATGGGCCGTGGTGGAAGCCAAGAATGGCCACCAAGGTCCCCCGACCTTAACAGTCTGGTCTATACAAATCCGCCTATTAATACCGTTGAAGAATTAAGAGAGAATAGTTCTGTCCTGCGACAGAATAAGAAATACTGCAGGAATATTCCAAAGAGTACGCAGTTCTATGAGAAGGCGGGCAGAAGCATGCATTTTAAGTGGAGGGGGCCATTTTCAGCAATTTTTGTAAAAACGTTATTTGTAATATGTATTGTATTAAATTATTGATTTAAAATTATTCTAATTTTGCAAGCCTTTTTTTGCGTTCCTGTAAAATTTATACAACTGCACATAGCAGGTCTTGGATTGTCAATGACGATATTCAAATGCATGATTAATTGCAAATAAAATCTATATGTTTGTGGCGGATTCATTTTACAAACACAACTTTTTCTGGGTATTACGCCACTAGTAAGGAAAAATTATTTTAAAAAATTATAAAAAACTACTGCGTTTCTCCTAGAAAAATAAAAATCACTAATTTGTCAGTGGCTTTCTATAAAAATAAATAGTTGCCTAGTAAAACCTAAACCACTTATCTTTTAATTGAATTTGAATACATACAATATAAATTACATTACTTTCCTTTGGCAAAAAAGGTTTTTATTTTTTTACTCAAAAACGACGCCCTGTAGAAAAAAAAATAAAGAGACTTTTTTCTTTAGAATTAAGTGCACTATTCAAAAAGTAAAAGTGTTTTGAAAAAAACCAGTGGCGTACTATTTTTTCTTTAAAAATTTAAAATTTAGTACCCGTACGCACGTCACTGATGAAGCTAAACATTATTTTTTTATTGAGAAAAACGCATCTTAATAGCCTATTATTACGTACTAAATTTGAATTAAATCGAGATATTTCTAAGGCAACTTGATCAATTGTATTCTTTAAATGGTCACATTATTTTGCTTTTGCAGAACAACGGTTTTTATTTTTTTACTCAAGAACGACGCCCTGTAGAGAAAAAAATTAAGAGACCTTTTTTCTTTCGAATTAAGTGGATAATTCAAAAAGTAAAACTTTTTGGAAAAAAACCAGTGGCGTACTATTTTTTTCTGTAAAAAATAAAAAAGCTAGTGCCCGTACGCACGCCACTGTCGAAGTTAACAATCATTTTCTTCTTGGAAAATATGCGCCTTAGACATTTATGGTTATGTGCCAAATTTGAATAAAATATCCCCAATGATTTCGAAATTATTAATAAATTTCAATTTTTTTTTGAAAACTTTAACACCCTGTATTTTTATAACGGTGTATTTTTCGACCATAGTTTATACGACAAATTATCATTATTTTTTAATGTAGAATCACCTCCTTAAATATTCGCAAACCTTTAAGGAACACCCTGTATATCTTCAGTGCCTCTGTAATAAAGAGGTCAAAAAACAGTTAATAACATTGTTTTAAAAATTCACATATAAAAAAAGAACTAAATATTGTTGGTAACCCAAACCAAATCCGGGAGTAGGGCAGTGCACCAAGTTCGCGTAAACTGCTGTACCATCTTTTCTTGAAACATTTCTGCCCATATTTGACCTATCTAAAACTCTATTTCGGAATGAGCTACGAGACTCAAACTTTGCACAGTCGTAGATCTTTATAGAGCTAACAATCCCTCCCAGTTTTATGAACTTCCATAGAGTAGTAAAGTAGCTACGAAATATCAAAAAACGTTGAAATTGTCACTCACTCACTCATGTATAGATCATCAAAATTCTACTGTACATGACCAACATGCTCCAAAGCTGAAATTTGGCAGACTAATAGAAATTATGACCAAACCCTTGGAAAGAACCCCAAAGTTATATTTTACTCCCCTTCCCTATATATGTAAAGTTATGTAAAAGTAACTTGCTCAATTCCAAAAATGCTACAGAGCTGAGCTTGGGCAGACTGATAGGAAATTATTAATTTAAACTATAGGTAAAAATTTAAAAACTCCAAAGTTTTATTTTGTTTACCTCCCCTATAAATGTAAGGTTATGTAAAATTAACATTGCCCACTTCCAGAAACGCTAGAGAGCTAAGCTTTGGAACGCCGATAGAAACAATAATAAAACTATAGAAAAAAGTATAAAAACCCTAAAATTTTAATTAACTTCCCTCCCCTATAAATGTAAATTTATGTAAAAGTAACATTGCCCACTTCCAGAAACGCTAGAGAGCTAAGCTTTGGAAGACTGATAGAAACTATGATAAAACTATAGGAAAAAAATTTAAAACACCATAAGTTAAATTTACTTCCCCCCCCCTATAAATGTAAAGTTATGTAAAAGTAACATTGCAATCTTTCAGGAACGCTAGAGAGCTGAGCTTTAAAAGGCATTAGTTAGAGAGGAACTATGATAAAACCATATGAAAAAATTTTAAAACCTGAAAATTTTTAATAAGGCATTGCAAAAGTTTTGAACAATATTCCGCATATTTTACTACTTTAAAACTTAAATCCAAATCCTTTCAAAAAGGAGTGAAATCATAAAAAAAATATTTCATGTAAAAAAACGCCAAGTACTCGAACATAGTATTCCGTAAAAAAATAGAGATAAAAGTAAAGCCACCCATTTCATAATGAAAGGTTCTTGCTAGATTGGAAATGTTTTTTAAACTTAGCAATTACGGCTGCCAATGATTCTTAGGCACAGTGCTAAATTGAACATAAAGAAGTTTGGCTGGAATAGTAGAGTTTAAAAAACATTTCCAAACTAGTAAGAACCTTTTAATTTGGAATTTGTATTGGAGAACTTGGCTTTACTTTTATTTCAATTCTTTTTACGCATACTTGGCTTTTTTTTACATGAAATGTTTTTGTTATGATTTTATATTCCAGAAATAATAAATGATCTATATTTTTATTAGAAATCAAATGGGTTTTTTAATGAAAATCTCAGGCAAACTAAAAAGTATCATAGATAAGAAGGGGTTGACAGAGATAATTACACGGGTAATAAAAAAACTTGTTGCTTTATAAAATACACTTTTATTATTACAAATGAATAAATATCTAAGTAACATTTATTTTAAGTTAAGTTAAATGTAGATAAAATAAATAAATATAAGTTATATTATTTATTTTAAATAACGACTTATATTGAAATCTAATGACTAAGGATATTTTTTTAAATATCACTTTACACCTATGTATGACATTAATAGGTATACGTTTAAATTGCTATCATAGTTTTTTAAACAAAAAAGTTTCTAAACAACTATATTTCTAACTTTTTAAAAAAGTCTTCTAAGCACAGTAACACATCTATAGATTTATAAGTTTAATAATTTATTTTCGAAAATTTAAAACATCTTTTGATTTTAATTTACAAGGTTTATTAGCAGTTTGGATATCTGGATACCAATTTTAAATTTTGTTTTTTATTATACTCAGACATTTTGTATGGAAATTACGTATATGCCTTCAACTTTGTATGGCTAATGATAAGAGGTTGTATATTTTCGAGAAGACTTATCGACAATAAAGAGGTATGCAGCAAATTCTAAACTGTAAGTATCTATAAGTATTATAAATATATTGACTTTAATATATCCACATTATGCTATAGCTAACATTCATTTTCAAATTTTAATTTTAAGGCTTTGCAAAAAATACGTATTTTCCTAAAATTAAAAATATTATTTACACAGTCTTATATAAATTTCAACTTGTTTTGCACCATTCTTTTACTAGGTATTCTACATTTTACAACGTTTTTCTAACATTAATGTAATTTTTCCTTTATCCTAAGTATTCCATTGTCGAAGATACAAATGCAAATTTAACTTACAAAATTGTAACTTTTTTAAATTTTATCTTAAATATTATTAAATAAAGGTAGGTATTAGGGTTACTTCGGTTTTAAATAAATAAATAAAACTACAAGTAAAAAATATTTGAATAAATTTTGATCTACAAACTTTTTTACAGCTCCATAGATTTTGAGATATACGTAGGTATGATTTTTAAATTTCTCTGACATCTATTGAAGATTCTCGTATTTATGTCATAAATCCCTGCCAAAAAAAGCCACTTGAAAACTGTTGAAAATAAAATCTTTACCAGATTTTACGAGATTTAGTTGACTTGAGGAGTATTGACCAGGTAACAATATAAGCAATATTACAACTGACGAGATCTGATTAGGATTTGCTGAAAACTAAAAAGAATTCAAGAAATCTTACACGGAAAACATTTTTAGCGCGAGAGACTGTACAAGATTTTAGTAGTTTAGATGAGGAATAAATTTTAAGCAGATTTCGGTAGGTTTGATCAACAGGATTTCCATAAGATTTTACGAGACTATACAAGAATTGAACAGGGATTTTACTTTAAAAGATTCTATTAGATTTTACCAATAATAAGCATAAGTTTTACTTGAAAGGAATATATAGGAATTTGTTATAAAAGTATTACTTTTTTGACATTATGCTTGGAGACGGTAGTCTACGTCGGAAGTTCTCTTTCTCTCTAAGTGCGACACTGTAAACAACCGTGGTCCATTTCTAAAAGCTTTTAAATTGAAAAGTGTACATTTTGTATTTTTTTTCTTTTACCTCCAATATCTCAAAATTCATGAAGGGTTAAAGAAAGTTTTATACAACAAAAATGTATAATTTCTTCCATCTATTCACAAGAGATATTAGGAATAAGAGGCAATACATAGACTTATCTCCTTTTATCTTTAAGAGCTTTTTGTATTGTTAACTGTTGTCACAAAAGTTGTCATAGTTGTTTCTATAATATCAGTAGAAGCTGAATCGATATCACCCTCGAAATCACTACTAGACTCAGGAATACTCAAGTTCTCGGTACTTAAATCTTCAGCCAATGGACTTCTGGTACTCGTTGTGAAATTGTCTTTGTTTGAGGTCGGCAAAGTGCTTTGGTTTGCGAATAGTACCTTGTCGATAAAGTACATCGTTCCCAAATTATAGACAAACACTTCGGACTCAATAATCTTGGCTTGATTTACGAACAGCTCGTCTAAAAAAAATTACAAAAAATAATGTTAATAACCTTTGTAAAAAATATAAAAGAACTCCAAACTCAAAATCTTTTTAAAAAGGAAATAAAAGGCATACTTGTGCATAAAACTTTTTACACCGTAACGGAGTTTGAAAACTTTCTGCTAGGCTAAAGCAGAGAACATATAACATCTAAAGAACTTTCGCCAAATCGCTCAATCGCGAGCCCAGTTAAACTTTGCCAGAAGAAGAGGGCTCTGCGATCGTTTCTTTGCGAGTTTGAATTCACAATGAGAACTCGACTTTCGCGCCACGTTTCGTCAGTGGCAGAGGCATGCAAGGCTCCTGTTCAGATACACTATTAAGGTGACCATGTTTTAAACGATTTTTATTAACTTCACAGAGCCTGGTGATGTCTGTCATCAAATCTAGCGATTTATTTTTGACTAGCTTCCCGTGAACCGATTTTAATGAAATAAAAAACATCCTAATGATTTTTTATTTCACTAAGATCGGTTCAGTAATAATGAGTTTATAAGGAAATGAATGCAGGCAGGATTAGCAATGCAATCGTATAATCTGTTAAACAATGGCTGAAATAAAAATAGATTTTTTGAGAACCATCATACCGATTTTACCAGATTGTACTACTTTGTGCGTGCCAAAAGTAGTGCTTTTCCATAGATTAAAAAAAAACTAAAACCTTGTCAGAAAACAAGAATAAACACACCATCTTAAAGAATCAAGTATGATTCTGTCCGCCATCTTAAATTTTAGAATGGCTGTAAATTTTGATCATATAGTCTTTAAAAGGCAATCAATTTTGACCAGGATGTTATTTATTTCATTAAAATCGGTTCAGTATTAATGAATTTATAAGGAAATAAATGCAGACATGATTGGCAATCGTATAATATTCAAAACAATGGTTGAAACAAAAATATATTTTTTTAGAACCACCGAACCGATTTTATTAATTCGTACCTTGTTGTGCGTGGCAAGAATGCAGTTTTTTTATAGATTTAAAAAAATAATTAAAACGTGTTCGCAACACAAGAATAAACGAGAGTCTTTGAAAGGTACAATTTAATTTCATCCGCCATCTTGCATTTTGAGATGGCGGACAAAAAAATATATTTATTTAAATCTCTGATTAATTCTCTGGCAAGTGCAGTTTGTCCCATTAAAATCGATGGTATATTTCAAATGTTATAATGAAAAAAGAAATCCGGTTTTTTTTGGCCCACCTAGTAGTTTAAAAAAACAAGTTCAAGACCTAGAATGTTTGTTGCAAATATCGCTCCTATCGTCTGTTTCATAAGGGCGTAAAACGTTTTTAGCTCCTTTAAAATTTAGGAAATAGCCTTAACGCCTTTCTGTCTGTCTGTTAAAACCGTGGATATAAATTTTTTAGTAAATTTTTGTCTCCCAGCAAATATTAACATAACCATATAAAATATGCGACATTTCTCAAATTTTTATAAAAATCAAAAAAATGGTTATAAAACTATGACCTTTTAAAAATTTTAATTTTACTTTTTCTGTTAATTTGCAATTGCCTCCGCTCTGGGTTTATTTTCACGGATCACCCAAATATTATAAAACAGAAAATTAAATCGACCTGGGTAGGTAGATATTTATTAATCAGTCTACATACTTCAAATATTACGCGTTTCGCTTGACCTTCGACCGGCCGCATTCGCGTTGACGACAGCCGACGTTAACACCCGATGACACCCGATTCAATTTTTGTTTTGCACGCGCGCCTATGGTTTTTCGTGCAAGACTCGATCGGCGCGGCTTACCTACTTCTTTATAAATTAAATTTGAAGAAGATATGTACGATATTCACGTTATAACAAGGGCTCGAGATTTTCTACATGCGTTGTCCTTCTTGTCCAGTTATTTCTTCGATGGCTAAAGGTAGAATTTTGTTTTATTTTTAAAAAAATATTTCATTTAAAAAAAAAAATTAACTTTGTTTTGTGTCTCAGCGTTAGTCATAAATGTGAAGTGTATTTTGTGTTAGTCTTTTTACAATCACAGTATGAACGTTTGTATATTTCTTTTTACTTTATATGTAATTTTAGATAATTTTTTATTATTTATAAGAAAAAAATTGTTGTTTCTTGAAACCATAAGCAATATTTTTTGTAAAATTTTTTGACTTGTTTTATCTACAATTTTGTAGCCGAAAAGATTAATAAATATTCTATTCTATTCTATTCTATTCTTGACTATCATTTTCATTAGCCCATTTTCCCTAAACTTGAAATTTCGCGATGCCTTAGATCATTTGATACATTTTTTTAATGAAACTTAAAAAAATTTCTTATTTATAATTTATAATTATAATATAATTATCTCGAACTTGACACTTTGCGCTGCTTAAGTTTAATTTAAGGGGGCTGTGGTTTAATCAATGCAATTTTGGGATAAACTTTAATTATTCAAAGTGACAGATCGAAAATGGCGGACTTTCTTATTAGATAGTTTAAGTTGTGCTACGTATTTTTACGTAAAACTGCACGTTAAGCGCTCTACGTTTTGTTTCAAATTTGAGTTTAAGTTGAATGTTTTTACGTTACCATAACAAGTCTACTAATAGCAGAGAATATGGAATGCGGCACTGTGTTTTTTTGATGTTACAATGTTGTTTTTTGTCTTTTCAACTACAGTAGGAATATATTTGCAAAGAATCGTTTGTACTGGAAGCGGAAATTATCGTCTAGGCCTCATTTTTCGTTCGGTCAATCAAAATTCTATTCTTTGGTAACGTTAAGTTGCCCGCAGACTGCCGTAAGCTAACGTAAATACGTAAGCTCCTAACGTGACCTTGACGACGGTGTGACGAAGTGCGCTTGCGTAACTGTCAAATCTCATGCTTACGTAAAAATACGTAGCACAACTTAAACTATCTAATATTTATAGAAAAACTAATTTGCCTCGAACTTAAATCTTCGCAGTGTCACTGAATAAAATTTTTGAATTAAACTTAAAATTAAAACGACGGATTCAAAATGGCGAAATCTTTCATTAAGAAACCGATTTGCTTTAAACTTGAAACCTCACGGTGCTTAAGGTTATTCCATACAATTTGTGAATACAAATTTAAAAAATCAAAATGGCGGATCCAAAATTTCTTATTTATAAACCGATATGCCTCAAACTTGAAAATTTGCGATGTTTAATGTTACTCAAAAATTTTAATCAATCAAACTTAAAAAAATCGAAATGGGAATTCCAAAATGACGGCCCACATAGCACAAAAATCACATAAACGTTAAATTAACGTGAACAAAAATAACAAAGTTTTTTTTTTACTTGTAAACAACCTCATACCATGTAATATTTATTTTGTTAAATCTACATGCTTAAAGATAACTTAAAAACAAGGAGAAATCAAGCTATAAAAATGTACTTTAAGTTTCTGGTGCTGTCTATATAACGTGGTTTTTACCCTCGTTATTTTCATGTACCAAATTCACACTTGAAAAGTCCTTCACAACATGTGCTAAAACGCCACTAGATTAAGACTTCTCAAACCTACTAACTTTCTGCGACTTTTTTGGTCACGTTTTTTTAATAACATTTTTTTAACTTAAAAGAGACGCGAAAGGAAGTTATAAAAGTTCACTAATTTAAGACTACAACACTTCAAGACAATTTTAAAGATGGCGCTCAAGGCAAGACAAAATATCTATTTATCTATCTATATACATTATGTTTTTTTTTAAAGCTAAACAAGATTTTTTACCAGTAAACACTTTCACAGAATATTAATGTGTCTTTATCAGGTTAATAACAGATGCGTCGTGATCGTGGATCAGGGATCAGTTCCTTAACAGGTTTTTGGAGTTTAGAGGCCAAAGCACTGCCTGATAGATTTTGTCAGTGAAAAATCCCGACAATAGGTGGCGCTGCTGCTAGTAAAATCTGAAAAATATTCAGTAGAAAAGCCATGCAAGTCGCGTTTTAAAATTCGTGTAGAAAAGGCGTGAATCTAATGTGATTTTAACGTTGATAAAAATCAGTTGAAACTAACGTAAAAACATTGCTCTTTTAATTTGATAATGGCGTTTTTAAAACGCAGTTATTAGCAACGTTATTTTTTATAACGTTAATGAATGACCTATTAAGCTTGTTTTCATATATGAAATAAACGTTTTTTTTCTATAAGCGTGCGGAAAAGTCCACTTTTCCGCACGCATTTTAGTGTGGAAAGTGCCACTTTTCCGCACTAGTGCGGAAAAGTAAATTTGTTACGATTTTGAGGTGTTCTATAACATTTAGACCGTTCAAAATACATTTGTATCTTTCCTAGCACACGAAATATCCTAAAAATATTCAAATTGACTAAAATTCTGCTATATTTTCAATATTTTCGATAAAATAAAGTTTTCAGTAAAATAGGTTCAAATTATAAGTTTTAAACCTCCCCGGTATAAATATCGTCATTGTCAATGTCAAACAACAATGAACACTAGTGGTTTTAGATTTGGCATCTTAAATCACCATAGCAACAAAGTACAAACAAACTGTCAAAACAAAGCCAATTTTGCAGATACAAGCGTCTTTTGAATTTTTCAAACAAAAAAATCAGATTTTCAATGGATTCTTCGGACGAAGATCTACCCCAGTCAGTTCTAGAAGCCGCTAGAATGTGAATAATAATAATTGATTTGATTAAAACGTTTTGAATATAAATAATTTTCTGATTAATTTTTAGTTTTTTCCTCACGCTTATAGAAAAAATAGTGTACCTAACTCGTGCGTAAAGTGTCTTTTCCGCACTTGATTGCTGGCCAAACTCCGCTATCGCGTCGTTTGGCCATCTGCAATCGCGTGCGGAAAAGAGGCACTTTCCACACTAGTTAGGTAAACTACTATTTCTAGCAGCTTTTAAAATCAACGTTTTTTTTTCTCACGCCTTTTTTACGTGTTAAACACGTGATTGTGGTATGTGGGGGAATTTCTTTTTATAAACCGACTTGGCTCAAACTTGAAAATTCGCGGTACTCAAGTCACTCAATTTAATTTGGGCTTAAATATCGCTAATCCAAAATGGCGGACTTTCTTAATTATAAACCGATTTGTGTTAAACCTAAGACATCGTGGTATTTAAAGGTCATTCAATATACAATATTTAATTAAAAAATTAAAAACACAATTACCTAGTTATATTTCTTAGGTACCGTATTATTTAAAATCATCCGCGAATAAAGTGTTCCATCGTGGGACATTTTCAGCGGCGTAGCGTGCCTGTAGGGGCGGGGGGGGGGGGGGGCGAAACGCTAACAAGGGCGCTCATCAAAAATCTTGCGACCAAAAAAAAAGAAACAGGCCGGTCATCATGTCTTGTCTTTAATTTTCTTTGCCGGCCCTGCTACTACTACTACACAAGACGCTAGCGCTACCAAGTCCACTTCCAATCCCTGACTTCGCATGCGTAGATCTACCAATATTATTTACCTCATGTATTAGAATCGATGTACAGGGTGATTTTCACTTGAATGATTCTAACCACATGAAAATAGAAAGTTTCAAAAACCTAACCTAACGAAACCTAATCAGATCTAACCGAACCGAACCAAAGCAAACTAAACCAATATTTTTTTTCAAAAAAAAAACTTTCCTGACTTCCTACCTGGGATGCTAGAGGATGTGAATCCGAACCGGACCGTACCGTACCGAACCGAACCTATCCAAACCTAACCCTACCCAACTAAACCTAATTAGCAGTACGTGTTGTAGTTTAGTTTGGTTAGGTTAGGTTTGGTTCAGTTTAGTTAGGTTCGGTTTGGTTCGGTTCGGATTCACATCCTCTAGGATCCCGGGCAGGAAGTCAGGAAAGTTTTTTTTTTGAAAAAAATTATTGGTTCAGTTTCCTTCGGTTCGGTTAGATTTGAATAGGTTTTGTTAGGTTAGGTTTTTGAAACTTTCTATTTTCATGTGGTTAGAATCATTCAAGTGAAAATCACCCTGTATGCATCTATTCTAAGACATGAGGTAAATAATATTGGTAGATCTGCGCTTGCGAAGCCAGGGATTGAAAGTGGACTTGGTAGCGCTAGCGTCTTGTCTACTACTACTACTAATAATACAGGTGCGCTTCGGGCACCCATTGGGCACCAGTACCCTCGGGGCGGTGGGGCGACAAACCCCCCGCCCCCCCCCCACACTACGCCACTGGACATTTTATCACACCAATATCTGCTCACCTTCTTTTCTTAAAACTGTCAAAGTCTCATTTCCCAATGTCCTCAATTGGGTGTTATTTTTGAGATCAATGTTGTACAGTCGTCCTTTTACGAAATGATTTAGCAAAATTTGAAGTCCTTCTCCGTTGCTCAAATAATTATCTGGCATTTTGTCTAAACCCAGGTCCTCGAAGGCGGTGTCTAGTGGTACGAAGAAGGTGTATCCGGTACCAGAGACTCTAGGTGCCAGGTCTGCCAGATTCAGGAATCTGGTAATGTGTTTGAACCTAGAAAAAAAACCGTCGTTCCTTAGTTTGTTTTTAGCTGTATCTATTCTTACAGACAATTTTTCAGCTCACATCCCAAGTAGGAATAATTCGTTAGCTAAACGTCGTGAATCGCGTGCCAACGTTGTGTCTAAACGCCTGTTTTAAACCAAGTTGGTGGACGATTTTTGGGTAGGGTAAACGCGAGGGGTCATCGGCACCCTAAAATTTTGTACAGCGTCCAACAGGACTTGGGTCCTGTCGTGTACTGTTGGGTCCTGTTGAGTACTGTTGGGTACTGTCGTGTACTGTCGAGTACTGTTGGGTCCTGTCGAGTACTGTTGAGTACTGTCGTGTACTGTTGGGTCCTGTCGTGTACTGTCGAGTACTGTTGGGTCCTGTTGAGTACTGTCGTGTACTGTTGGGTCCTGTCGTGTAGTGTCAGTGGCGCACCCAGGCATGTGTCTTGGGGGGGGGGGGGCCGACAGCTACAAAGCGCGCTAAAATTTTGTACAGCGTCCAACAGGACTTGGGTCCTGTCGTGTACTGTTGGGTCCTGTTGAGTACTGTTGGGTACTGTCGTGTACTGTCGAGTACTGTTGGGTCCTGTCGAGTACTGTTGAGTACTGTCGTGTACTGTTGGGTCCTGTCGTGTACTGTCGAGTACTGTTGGGTCCTGTTGAGTACTGTCGTGTACTGTTGGGTCCTGTCGTGTAGTGTCAGTGGCGCACCCAGGAATGTGTCTTGGGGGGGGGGCCGACAGCTACAAAGCGCGCCCTCAAAAAACTTGCGACCAAAAAAAAAAAAAAAAGTCATCATGTCTTTTCGCAACTACGCCACTGCTTGGGGTTGGGGGGGGGGGGGCCCGAAGCCTCCTGATGTCAAATTTTAAGGTATTTTTCATGTTTTATCATCAAATATGTAGAAAATATATTAAAAAATCTAAGACTTGGGGGGCCCCCCCCTGGGTGCGCCCATGGTAGTGTCGAGTACTGTCGAGTACTGTTGGGTCCTGTTGAGTACTGTTGGGTACTGTCGTGTACTGTCGAGTACTCTTGGGTCCTGTTGAGTACTGTTGGGTACTGTCGTGTACTGTCGAGTACTGTTGGGTCCTGTTGAGTACTGTTGGGTACTGTCGTGTACTGTCGAGTACTGCTGGGTCCTGTTGAGTACTGTTGGGTACTGTCGAGTACTGTTGGGTCCTGTCGTGTACTGTTGAGTACTGTTGGGCACTGTCGTGTACTGTCGAGTACTGTTGGGTCCTGTTGAGTACTGTTGGGTACTGTCGTGTACTTTCGAGTACTGTTAGGTCCTGTTGAGTACTGTTGGGTACTGTCGTGTACTGTCGAGTACTGTTGGGTCCTGTTGAGTACTGTTGGGTACTGTCGTGTACTGTCGAGTACTGTAGGGTCCTGTCGTGTACTGTTGAGTACTGTTGGGTACTGTCGTGTACTGTCGAGTACTGTTGGGTCCTGTTGAGTACTGTTGGGTACTGTCGTGTACTGTCGAGTACTGTTGGGTCCTGTCGCGGTACTGTCGGGTCCTGTTGTGAAATTTGTACAGTACTGTTGAAAGCTGATGACCCCTCGGGTAAACGTCTCTGGAACCAACATGGCGTATGCTTAGTCACCGAAGCGAACCGAACCCGCGACTGCGGCACATGGAGCAGAAAACGTTGAGTTTTGAACTAGAAAATGTAATACACACTTTGGGCCTAAAAAACGTTTTGTATAAAGTTGCTACCAGTTGCGTTGCAAAGTTTAAAAAAAGATTTCCAAACTAGTAAGAACTATTCATTTTGACATTTGTATTGTAGAACTTTACTTTTATCTCAATTCTTTTTATGGAATACCACTTTCGCGTACTTGGCTTTTTTTTACATGAAATATTTTTGTTATGATAAACCTTTAGAAATGTGAATTAAGTGAATTGATATTGTAACAGGGGCCTGCGTGTGACAGTGGTACTGTCACCTCAAGTGGCCAAGGCTTAAAGGTTGTAAGCTACCAACTTAGGCTACAACTTATATAAATTATAAAAAGATTAAATGTTACTATGTTACTAAATTTACACGATCTCGAAAGGGAATTTGGCGGTTCTTGGAGGAAAAGTATGCTATAAACGTTTTTCTCAAATGTATAACTAATAGGATAATCATACATACCTTTTCAATTTTCTTCTTGCAGCTTCACACTTTCACTTCTAATATTTATTATTTAAATATCAAATTTTTACTACCATTGAACTTTTATATTCAAATATTTACACTTCTTAAACTTTTAGGTTTTATAAACCTTTTATATATTTGTTGTAAATATATATATTTATCAACATCTTAAACGTTGATTGAATGAGTGAAACTATTCAATCAACTGTTTAATTTACTTAATATTACTGTTTAGGTTTGGGATATGTTATTAATTAAAAATGCCGATTTTAGGGCAACGAATGGTTTGTATTTTGTTGATAAAAAACCATAAAACAGTTAAACACATTATTTCAAAACACTGGAAACAGTAATAATTAATGACTTTACAATCAATAAACTCTAAAAGAAAAGACCAAAATAATTATGAATATTAAAGTTAACAGTTTTATACAATGTTAAAATAATTGATAAATTTCCCCAGTTGAAATAAAACCCCCCTTAAGAAGTCTGAATGAAAGTGTAACGTACCAGGCAACGACAAACTAAAGAGTCCTCTCCCTGACGACTTTCGAAAGTTTCAATACCCCGCTCTCTAGACATTCTCAGTTTGTCGCTAGCTGATTGGTCTAAATCTAAGCTTTCTTTAACGGATTTCTTCCACCACTCTTCTCTACAGACACTCTTGGTTGCCGTGGTTTGAATCTTAAGCTCTCTCGCATTGGCGAGAAAGACAAAGAGACAAAATACCACCGCAATTCAAAGATGCGTGGATTTAGAAATTCGGTAAAGTTTAAATCTTACAGTGTGTTCCTTAAAAGTTGAAAATAGTTTACCAAATTTGTTTCCAGTTACAAAATATGAATTATGTTGATGTTAGTGGCTCAAAGGACATATTAGCCGAATACAACTTTTATTAAAATACAGCGAACCTGAAAACATGCCTAAAAACAAGTCGCCGAGTTGCCATAAATTTTACTTAATCTTAACCTAGTCTTGCATATAATCAATGCTTGTTGATGTCAAAACAATATTTAATTAAAAATCTTTAAAAACTTATAAATGGCAAAAATACCATTTATATTCAAATCCCGTTTTGTTACATTACTCCCCCCTGATTAAGTATAAACAATTTTTTTTAAACGCAAGTCGAAATAAAATGGTTTATAACAACAAGCATTAAGTAGTGCAGACAACACAAATCTAAACTAAAACTATAACGCTCTTCGTTTCCATTTTCCTTCTGTGGATGATGGTCAATAAACATTCTGGCTGGAAAAAACTTGAAGTTCCATTCTGGAACAAAACAGCAACACTGGATCAGGTACAACATCTTAGATCAGCTAGTCAGCAACAAACATGGTGAACGATCAGTAGATTCCAAACAGTACTGAAAGAATCAGAATATCAGTGCAGCTTAATAACAACGATAACTTAAATTAAATGAGGGCAAAATAAAATTGACAAATAAACCGAAAAATATATAGAAATAAATAATTTTAACACACATTGTCCGAAAACTACTACATTAAGGTATATATTATATACACGCTTATGCAGAAATTTGTGGAGACAAAAAAAAAGTGATTTAAGTTAACGTAAATAAATTAAGGGAGTCTCCAAACCAAACCGTTTCCTCCATAGTGTTAAACAAACACTAGGTACGCAGCAAGAGCTGAGTTTCCACATTGGCCATCTTTGAAACTAAGGGTGAACAGCAGACTCTGTATTGAATTTGGAAAGAAGTATCCAATTGCAGGTTTGCACAGTGACGGTAAGAAGACGTCGATTGTAGTGATGATGGCTGCTTGGCAGATCTAATGACTTTAATGGTGGAATGGCTGCTTGGTTGATTAAACTGTTTGTGGAAGAAATTTGTTGGTTGGTTGACAGCACTTTGCAATAGCTGACCTAAAAACAAAATAATTTTAATACAAGAAAAACAATGTTTTTAATAACAATAAACCAACCTTATGTAAAACAAAATTAATTGTTTAAAAAAATATATTATTTAAATAAAAAATAAAAAAAATTGAAAATTTTTGATTTTATGATTATATCTCATAAATAAGTTTTAGGTGAACTAAAACTAGTTAGACGGCAAAGAACCTACAAAAGGTTGTCTAACCCAAAAAACGTGTTTGCATAAAAAACAAATTTTAAAACAAAGATACAAGTAAGACATTACAAACACTAACTAAAATATTAAAATTAACTACTTTAAGACTTTAAAATATATTTATACCGAATAAAAAAAAATAAGTTTATTTGACAATAATTTATAAAAAATTCAAATATCTTAAGACAAAATTAGTTTACAATTACGAGAAAAAAAAAACGTTTAGTTGACAATATTTGAAAAAAAATTTAAGTTGGTTTATTGTTTTCAGTGTAATAAAAAAAAACAACCCCACCAGGTTAACACAATAAACTTTAAAACAAACATCGAATACTCTATCGAAGCAAAAACAAATCATATAAAAATAACTCATGTGATCGAAAGAATAACTGAAAACAAATACAAGTTAGCAAAAACGAACACAAAATGATACAAAAACTGAAATACAAGTTTTTATCATAGTTAAAATTTTAATGACTCAAAAATTTTAAATTTTATAAAGAAAATCAAATAGAACAGATAGAATAATCTCAAATGAAACAAATCCACATGGATTTTTTTTTTTAAGTGGAACAAATCTAAATTTAATTTTTTAAATAGAACAAATCAAAATAAATTGATTCAATATAGGGAAAATCAAAGTATAATATTTCAATAGAGAAGAAATCAATTAAAAAAAAATAAAGAACAAATATAAATAGAACAAATCCAGCCAGATGAATATACACAAAATTACTTAGAATAAAGCTCCTCCTAGAATTTTTCACATTTTTTCCGAATTTTCCTTCTAAAAATTTTTTTTTTCCTTGAAACATTACCTGTTTCAATTTAAACTTTCTTTTCCATAGATCTTGCTACATAATTTTTCTTTAAACATGAAAAATATTTTTCCTTTCAAATTGATTTTCGGTGTGATTTTAGTAAGTTTCAAAATGATATGTTGGGTTTTTCATTTTCTAACTAATTTGTATTTTATTTTATTTTCCAATTAATTGTAAGCTGTTTTCACACAATTTTGAAAAACTAAGAACAGCAGCAAAACAAAGTAGGTTATTATTGATGTCATTGTTTGAAAATTAGACATCTTTGCTTCAAAATACTTGACTTAATGTAAGCAAATGTTTTAAAATTTGACCAATTTAGGTTTTTATCGAATTTCATACACACATACACAGGTGGCGATAGACGATTTTAAAGTGCATGAATCAAAACAAACAAAATAAAATAAACTTAGTTGATAATAAAATTTTAAATAAAATTATGTCTTATTATATTCCAATTGAAGCGAATGACAAAAAAAAAAAATTAAACAAAAATGACAGTTGATCGTTGCTTCAATCGACTCTTTTTGGTGTTATGAAAAGAAAAAAAACTCTCTTGGGTGACAAACTCATTTCTTATTTTTCCAAAACTACTAAATAAGTACTATTTAGAGTCCAAGCAGGCAAGGGCTTACTTCGAAAATATGAAAAAAATAATAAAAAAAAACTTTAAAATATTTTAGGTATAAAATACTTTTTTTTTCAATTTAATAAGTTGACAAAAAAAACAAAAGGTATCTTCAACGATAAGGTTCTTTAGATAACGCAAGACTTAAAATGAGCAAATATTTTAAAAAAATAATAATTAAAACAATAATAAATGAAATAATGCTTGCTAATATACGAAAAATAAACACTGATCTTAGAAAGACTAAGTTTTACGCTAAGTTTTCCTTAAACGATCAACTAGTGATTTAATGATTTGATTATTTACGCAAAAAGTATACATAAATTACTTTTTGTTTATCATTAATAGATGAAAGTATGTATAGGCTTTAGTTAATATATATATATATATATATACAAATAATAATAGTACAAAAATAATAATTTAGGTGTTCTTGATTAATGCTATGCCTGTGCACTAGCATATCATTTTAATAATGACGTTATTGAGAATATTTTTATTTTATCGATTAACTAGGACAGCAAATAGAAAGGAACAAACTAACAAAAAAACAAAACATTTTTAGAAAAAGACAACACATTTTTGTGATTTGTCATAGTTACCAAAAGAAAAGATTTACAAAAACAAATGTACTCATAGAGTAAAAGAGTGGAGAATGTTTTTTGTTTGTTTAAAATAGTGTAGATTTTAAAAAATATCAAATAAAAAAAAATTATCAAAATTTATCCTCAAAATGGAATTTACTTGGCTTAAATGGTACAGACTGTACTTAAAGTTCGTATAGTCAAATATTTTCCATATAGGAGAAAAAAACATAAAAAATAAAATATTGTTTTATTGATAAACAATACAAAAATAAATAGTTTTACACAATCAAATGTTATTAATTTGGACAATATTGATTATATCAAGTTATAATATAATGAGAAGAGAAAAAAAAATAGAAAAATGTATCTTAGCAATGTTAAGATTGCTATGATAATATCCAATTGGATTCAAAAATGACTTCAAAATGGAAAAAAAAATATATATATATATGTGCATAAATCGAAAAATTTTAACCGTTGATGACGTAGTTTTTATTCGGTTTATGGGATCTTAGAAAAGCACTGATTAAGAGCAAATGACCCCCATTTAAAAAAAAAAAACAAAGCTTTTTGAAATAATGGACTCTAAAATATACTATATATAATCGATTTTACGTTAATACTTTAACCAATAGGTGTTGATTTACTATAACAAAAAATAAAATGATATTTTGTTTTTTTTTAAATATTACCAAAAATAAACAAAACAATTAAAAGTTTACAAAATATCTAAAATGTTCTGGTCACTAGAAAAAAAAAATGACTTAGTTAAATATTACACTTTTTCCGTGTAACACAAAAAAACAAGATTAAAATTACATATCTGACAGATGATTGATGCAGATATTATCTGAAAAGATACAATTTACTTCTACTAAAGCAAAGTCCAAAAGAGATAAAGAATTGATTTTCACGTATAATAATAGGTTACAAAAGCTCTGTATACCTCACGATAGAACTGTGGCATAACGCGATAGAGACACTGTCTCTAAGTCTAGCGATTGTTATGCCAACTACCAATCTCCACAGCTAATTAGCTATTTTTTTATAAAATGTGTGCTTATGCACTTAGTTTTTATGGTAATTAGTTTGACGGGTAACATTTTACAGAAAAAGAAACAGTTGTTTGCTGTACACTAAAATTTTTTTATACAAAGATTTTATTTACTTGATTTTAAATATACTATTCCATTAAGATCTTTTTGATTTAAAACTTTCTAATTCAAATGAGACTTTTTCGTTAGTCTATAGGTGTTATCACTGCTAAAGCCAAAGACAGTGGTTTTATTTATAAAATTTCAAGACAAAAGAAAATATATAAATTTCATAATGTAAATATTACCAAATGACATAAAGATTAGCTTAAACGGCTTATCAACCCTATAAAGTAAAAAGAGTAAAAAGTTGATCATAAAATGTTATAATGAAAGAAAATACTTCTTTATTCTGCTGTTCTTGTCTGTTTTTCCAATCTCTGATTATTTCTTGATGTTAATATCTTTTTTTAAAATATCACTGATAAAAATATAACGGTTTTCATTTGATATGGCATGACTCAAGAGTCGTCTACTCTTTATGGTTGTATCTTCTAGGTTTTTCCTATTCCTATACCATTAAACACTAAATTTCTAAAAATCCTAACTTTTAGTTACTATCTCAAATATTATCTACTTAACCTATTTTTTTAACCAAGTCAGAAAAATTGTCCAAATGTCTACCATAAAACCTATTTTAAAATAATATCCCATCATCACTTCAACACAGGTTTCAAAAACGTATAGTGACTCTTGTATACCAAATCTAAATCATGTTTCGTCACAATAAAAAGAATAGGTAGATCTACCATTTTTTATATTGAAAATTGTATTGTGAAATATAAAATTTATTCAACGACAACGCTTTTGTCTCCCTAATTAGAAAACCTAAGACACTGTGAATTCCACACTTACAGGTAGTGGCCACATTCTGAAGATAGAAAACCACAGGTGTATGACGAAGAAAGAAACTAGTCTACATCTTCGTGTTAAATAAATTTTTCGGTCTATTGTTTATCCAGTATAACTCAAAAATGAGTTCCCGACATGACGAAATAGAAAATTACCTAGGTCTCTTACTGAAATCTACTAGGTGTGACGTCACTGTCTTCATTAACCTACCCTGATATAACTTTTTATTCGTTTCATAGGTAAAGTTTTACCTCTACCTTGAATAGTTTTTTCCCAAATTTAAATTCCCATTTTTACAAAATTACTTGACTTGAAAGAAACCCAAAAACCAACCCATATATTTTTCCGCTGTTTTAGACCAGTTCACCTGTAGACCATGTAAGCTATAACATGACGATTATTAATTCAGTAGTTTTCTTGATAAAGATTGGTTAAAACATTTAACTGACTATACCGCAACCCTATTTTTCAAAATTGAGTTACGATATTAGGAGATACGGCAACAAACAAAACAAATATAGACCAATTGAAAATTTTAATTATAGGTATACCATAGAAACACCCTCTCGAGTGGAGAAGAAAAATTCCCTAATTTACTCCTCAGCCTTCTTCTCAATGACTGGGGAGTTTAAAATCCAGCTAAAAACACTCATTCCATAAAAAAACATTTTATAAAATAATCTATAATATAATGATACAAACAGCGAAAAAAATTAATTCGCCCTCGTCTTACAAAAAAACAACAAAAGAAAAAGAAAACGCGACGATTCCACTTGGCGAATTATTATTGGTCTATTGTTTTATAACATTCCTTATACATCAAAAGATGCATATAACAAACACAGATCCATTTTGCCATACCATATAGCCATATCAAAGTTACGTTAAAAGAAAATTCTAGGACGCTTTAATTCAAAAATACTTCCCTCTCACATATTTACTCAACAGATAGTAATAGACTTTTGTCATTTATAAAAATATCAACAATTTTAGAACAAATAGATTTAAAAACTCTCAACTTGATGTTTTGGTCATTTACAACCCAATACAAAACAATACAATTCCTGAAAAATAATATTAAATAAGTAAAATTTTTGAGGGAAGTCGAAGAATCGTAGACCTCTACAGTTGTTGAATGTCATGGTCTTCACCTATAAAAGAAAACGAAGTTATAATACTAATTTTATACATGGTTTTAACAAATATAATAAAACTTTTTCTTTAAAACATCATTCAATGAATTTATTATGCTTTTGACATAGTGTTTAGACACTATTATTTTTCTTTTCATTAAAATCGGTCTCGTAGTTATTAAAAATTAAAACAAGTTTATAAAAAATTTAAATGAGTGCTCATAAATTACGAGGATTAGATGATAATTAAAAACTTTTTAGGCGAATAAAACAATAAAAGCTCTACAAATGCAAAATTTTAAGTTAAAATGCTAAGGCATTGCTTAATTAATTTATGTTATATATGTCTATGTAATGATAGACAGGCTTGCTTTTGCAATGCAAGAAAAAAATATCTTTAGTGTCAAAATTGCAAATATTGAAACAAAAAAAAACTTAAAAACTTAAAACAAAGATTGTCCTTTTTGACATCGACGATCTAATCTAAAAACTCAAGAGAGAGATTGTCCCTTTTGACTTTCAGATTGATCCAGAATCTAGATTAATATTTTTTTTATAGGTTTTTTTAATACGTGTGTAGCTTGAGCTATTACGAAAAAAAAAATTAAACTTTTTGGCAAAGAATGGGTAGGGGATGAAATGTCAACTACCTCTAATTCAGAAAAATTAATTGTTTATTTAAACAACTACACTTTCCATTCCATTCCAATGTAAAGTGTCGAAATGGATGCAATAAGAAGATCAATGAGAATATCCAGAACTGATCATACAAGAAATGAGATCATAAAAGAAAGAATGGGAATCGAGGGAAGCATAACTGATGACATCACTAAAAGGCAACTGATATGGTATGCCCACGTACAACGGATGAACGACGAAAGATTACCAAAACAGGTCCTAGAATGGCAACCAATACAACAGTCAATCCAAAGAACGAGTCAAAAAAAAAAACTGACGGAAGATGACTGTCATGATCGAAGGAGGTGGAGAATAGGCGTCGGACAACGTAGAAAAACGTTCTAAACCGATATAGTAGTAGTAAACAACTACTGTATAGAGTAAGTCCAACTACAGCAAAATGGTAATAACACATTATAAAACAGTCTTTAAAAAAAAAGTAAGCTCTGATGATAATTGCATAAAAATTATATTTTATTTAAACAGGATAAGAAGATTACAAAAGTTAGCAATGAAACGAATGTACTAAATCTTTTGGTTACCAAGATATTTACGCACGCAAGTTATTATCTCTGTGTGCAAATAACTTAAAACTTTTGAGATTCAGTGCTATTTACATATGCTAAGAATATCCTGGATGTATGTATCTATCCAACATTTTCTTGGAACACAAAGAAAAAAACGAATGAATATTAAAAAAGAAAGAAAACTTAAATTCGTTGGACACTAACAGAAGGTGCGGTTAAAACTGTGAAGTAATTCGATTAACTGTGCAGAGAAAACTTAACTGAAAAATTATAGAACTTTATGCTATGCTTAGCTAAGAAGGCATTGCGTTATTAGCACTTTTCAAAAAAAAAACATACAGTACGAAGTACGAAGTAGGCCTGGCAAATAGACCTTTCTTTTGGGCTACTTTTTGTTAGCAGTTGATAAAGATTACTATGATCAAAAAAAAAAAACATTAACAGATAAAACAAATCAAAATTATCGAACGAACATTTTCACATATCTTTTAAATCTTAACATGAACAAAAAAAAACTAACCAACAGGTTTAAGTTTTAGTAATTATCTTAAACAAAAATGAAGGTTTAAAAACTCAAATGACACGTTTAAGGTTGACAAAAATAGAAACAAAAGGTCTTAATTACTTCATGGTATAATTTATAAAAATGAAACCTAGTTTTATAAAGAATGATAGATAGAAATTTATGTAAGCGTTTTCAGTACTCCACTGTACACGCGGGTCTAATGTGTAACACTGTAATTACTCATTTTTTAACGTTTTACACGACGTGGTAGAAACTGATTGTTTTGCCAATATACTTATATATTAACTTAGTAGCAAAATTTTAAGAAGAAGAATGATCTATTTCTTACGAAAATGTTGACCAGTACATAAAAGTAAAAAGTTTTTATGGAAAAGTTTATATCATATAGATATCAAAATACCAATTTTTTTTGTTTGTAAATAAAAATCCTATATATTTTTTAATTTAACGCACAAAAATCGTCACATGTGATGTGATTACGAGAATATTAGGAATTATGTACATAAGCCATTGTTTTCTAGATTTAGCTGGTCAACTCAAAAATTACCGACCGACCTTAATGAAATTTTAAATCAAGGAACTGCATTTCTCACTAAAGATCTTGTTTGAAAAATATAAATTTAATAGTACCCGTGAATGAAAAATCAAACATTGGACCCCCGTGAGCGTTCAAGTTACTCACGGAAAAATATGAGAGAAACAAAACTTTTTTTTTTCACGAAAGCTTGTTTGACCTATAAATATAATATCATAGTTTAATTGATAGATACCGTAAAGTTAAATGTGAATAGATGCGTTAGACGCGGATCTACAGGAGGGTAAAAAAAGGTGAAATTTCCCTCCCAAATCTTAAAATATATTTGTTTTGGACACACATAATACAGTGGTCTGGACAATATGCAAAATAGTTTTATGCAATATTTATTATAATATTTCCTTCCCCAAATAAAATAGATACGCCACTGTCATGCATACGGACCAACGAAGTAGGCTACGAAAGGTTTTTTCCCAGATGTGTGTTTATTTTAAAAAAATTCCAAACCATTTTTGGGTACCTATTAACACAAAGAATACTATCTTCTCTGTTCTAAATAAAAGACCTTTTGGAAATAACCATGTTTTATAATTTTGTTTAGCCAGATGTTTCAAGTGGTCTGGAATACTTTTATAGCCTGTAAATTGATTTATGGGCCAAGAAGTTTTAATCTTCGAAATAAAAAATCAAAAAATATGAAATTAAATAACGGTTTTTTCCTTTAGAAACCTTTCTTGGATATTTAAAAAAAAATGCAGCCTAAATAAAAAAAGTTTTACCATACTTAAATTGATTCAAGCAAATATACAGGGTATTTTTTTTTTGCAACGGTATTTGCAATAATTTTCAAAAGTTGATTTTGATAGTTTTTCAAAATAGTTTATTTGCTTGAAACAAGTTTTTATCATTAAAAGTCAACTAATTATGTCTCATTTTCTTACTACATCACATCCTATCTAATGATTATCAACCAAAGGGTTTTACTTTTGTTGTTTGATTTTAATTAATTTTATAATTAAGTTAGCTTATTGGTTATGTATAACCTAAATTTCCATATTTCCATATTGCGTTTTCTCTTTAACCAGTCTTTAATTATTAAATGGGAATTATGATATATTTATTTTAATAATTATTATTTATGTTAAATAATATTATTTTTAAGATTATGTATAAAATTATTACTAACTCAAAATACGCGAGTTTTTATTTTAGGAAAAATATCAAATACCTTTATCCAATTTCAAAGGTCAAGTCAAATTTAGAAAAATAGATTGATTTGTCACTATCTTTGGTTAAATTTTAGAAACAATTATTAGTACTTCTCTTATATAGTATGGAAAAGGAACTGCTAAGCAATCTTTTTAGGTTATCTGGTGTTTTGGTGTAAACCTACATATTACATCAAACATGGTACTTTGATCTTATCGAATTTATTTATTTAAATTGTTTATATTTTTAGTTATTTAAAACATTCTACTTAATTTGTATATCTTTTAATAAAAATCAATAATGCACCTATATAGTCATAAAGACATGGACAGGACCTGTAAACTTGGTCTTTTTAATAAAAATTACAAGAAAATATCTTCTAGCTTCAAACTAATCAAAACGATTTCACTGTCACCAACAAATTATCGTTGTAAAACAAGCAAAAACGGTTACGAAAAACCTTTACTGTGTTAGGACATTGATTTGTGGCTTTCTTCAGCCTTATGCAATGAAAATGCTATGAGATTATGTTTTTTTTTCCAAAAATTACTGTATGGCTTTACAAAATATTATTTCATTTAAGACATGGTCGATAGCACCAATACACTTGTTAAATCGATCGTCTTTCTGTCAAACAAATGCATTGTAAACTGGAGACCTTGGGAAAATAAAAGAGGTAGTGGAAGACCACAAATGAGATGCGCGCACGATTTGAAGAAACATGCGGACTAGATGGATGAACACGGCGTCATACAGAAAAGAGTGGAAGATATTGAAGGAGGCCTATATCCAAAGATGGATCGAAGAAGGCTAAATAAATAGATAGATAGCACCATTCTTTTTAAAAGGTAATGAATGTACTGTTAAAATTACCAATGCAAAACTTGTTTAATTACCGTGCAAATAAATACCTAACTCAAAATACTGTAAAAAAAAAATATTTTCTGTCTACTGTGTTCTGTGGTAACTTGTGAATGTCACACACACTATGCATAGAAAAATGAGATATTCACTCTTGTTATTAGACAATAAAACTAGTGGTAGTTTATAACAAATAATGTTTAATTACAACTTGCGCAATGTGAATCATTGCTCTAGGTGACATTTTACAGAAAAAAAAACAGATGATAAAATAAAGGACTTTATAAATAAAAATTTTGACTCGATCTAAAATATGTACTGAGATAAAAGCTTATGGGCAGTTCTCAATAGGTAATATAGTCCTTTCTTAAGTTTAGTTAACGTGTTTTGACTTTTAAGTTAATTGATGGATAATTTATTTATTTTTTCAGTAAAGTTATTATTCAATACAATGACATACGAATAAAAAAAATAGGATGAAACTCTCTCTAAATAAGCTAAGTTGTGTTTTAAGATGGTAACTAGTAAACCGATATGGATGCCATTTTTATTTTTTCTACAAAAAAGGTTTAGTTTTCTGTTAGGTTAACGTTTTGATTTTTGAAAATATGAAAAATAACGTACATTTTTCGCTAAAGGTGGTTATTTTATTGCTTTGATTTAAAATAGGTCGAATTTTCTTAATATCCTTTCTTAGGATATAACTTTAGATTTTTTTCGAAAAAAATAGGTCTTCAAAGTTAGACATGTACCAAATTTTAATGTTGACAAAGATCAGTACTTTTTTCATAATATGAGCTTTTTATCAAACTCCCTAATCATTTTTCTCTTTCTACATCATGGTTTTAACTCAGTATGATCTATTTGGTAATAAGTCGTTTTAGGTTTTAATTTCAAAGGTGTTAATATTTAATAAGATATTTAAGTGTGATGAGTTCATTTATTAACATAAATAGTTAATTACCTAATTACTTCGCATGTAGCGGATTAATTCCTTTAAGGGCAAAGATAATGACAAAATAAAGCAAAAATAATTTTTATTGTGATTTTTCCCAAAATATTTTTATAATGCTACATTTACATAAGACCTGAGACAAAATTAGTTTACGACTTTACAAACAAAAGCAAGTTTTTGTTTGGACAATCTAGTTTGCTTACCTGAATCATAGAAAATTGAATGAAGGGTTCGACATAGGTTTTTCCATTTCATAATATTTAATTAGGTATACCATTATGCAAAAATGGCTTGACAATAACTTACGATAATAAACGACAATATACTTTTTGATTTGATTAAAAATATTATGAAACGAAATTCACTTGATTACCTACATGTTAGTGAAAGAAAATAAATAAAATAGAGTCTCTCTCAAAAAAACCAAAAAAATATACAGGAGATTTTTACATTTACCTCACTTTACTTAAAAGCTGTGAATTTGCAGATAGTGCTGATAATATCCAACTTAAGAAAAAAAATCAAATTTTTCTTTTATGAAAAGAATAATACGTACTTTAATAAGAAAATTATAAAGCAAAAATAGTGCGACAGGTACGTTGTTTTAAAGAATGCTATGTTTGAATGCTATGTTTTGTAACATAAAACGTAAATTTTTATTTTTAATTTGATAATATTTGAATAGAATCGATATTTGCTGTGGCTACATTTATTTAGTCCATGGTTTTAACAATTTAGTGCCTTTTTTAAAATTTTGAAAGATTTACTTGTGGACCTTATAATAAAGAAATTTCTCATAATCGACAAAGTTGTTACTGAGATACAAAGAAATCAGTTAGTCATGTTTATTTTCCAAAAAGAAACTTGTGTGTAGTTTGGAAAATAAAATACATTTTGAAAATCTGGAAATATAAAAACATAAAATTTGAAAATACTTCGTGGTTGCTTACTTATAGTTTGAACTGGTAAATCTCAATCATATATGTATGATATAGAGAGTACAAAAATGACAACAAAAAATATCTATCACATATTCTATGCAAGATATTGCTAGTAGCTAGGTCTGTTTTTTGAATTTATCCTGACCAGACACTTTACAAATGTCCTGTAGCACAAATTTATGAGAGATGAACGTTTGCATGGAAAAAGTAGTTAGAAATTATAAGTTTTAAAGTTATGATGCAATATCAATGAAAAATTACTTGAGATTAATTAATTACACCATTTTGGATACTTAGATGGTCAAATAATTTGGCTTAGGTACTTTTTGCCAAATGAAGTTTTAGGTATTAAACAAACAATAAAACCAAAATAAAGTAGAAATATCGATATCTACGAAGAAAAATACTTATAAAAACAATGTTATAATGACTTAACATAAATTTTTGTATTATTTAAACAAAAAATGTTATTAAATATTAATAAAAAAAAATTTAATGGTTCAAAAAAACAAAAAAAACTGTTATTAATGCAATAAAATAAATAAAAAATATCCTCCCTTAGTTATATTTGACGGGTGTCTTCAAAAAAAATCAGTGGTTTGTTAGAGGAAGGGTTGGCAATTATTGTTTCAGCCAAATAATCAAAAATAAAGAGTTGCAATGGACTCCTTTTTTAAGTTTTTAATAAAAGATTCTTTAAAAAAAATTCAGCTAGAAAGACAAAATAGGCTTTTAATGGCAAGAGAATGATAAGTTTAATGAGACTTTATTTTAACAAGACTGTGCTACAATTAAGACAAAATAATGGACTCTTTTATCCATTTTAGTTAAATAATGTTTTGATGGAACAATTTTAAAAGTTTACCAACGAGTTTTGGAGTTATAACTCAAATCTAGAGTTCAGTAAAGCTTTATTAAGGCAAAAGGTTGATCCTTTCGCATGCTGGAGAGTCCGTCCTCCAGATAGAAATGGAGAGCATTTTATTTGCTGGCATATTTGGATAGTATTTAAACTTAACTTTTCAATAAAAAATATTCTACCAATTTATCTTTTAAAAATTTAAAGTGATCATATATCAATAGAAAAATTGTCATGACATTGACATTTTCCTTGTATTTACTGTTTCAAGGACAAAAAATATTCAGAAATATTAAAAAATTCATAAAATAATTGCAACACAGATTATAACGTTAGTAAATTAAACAACGAAAAACAGTTATGGCACATCTTCCAACAAATTAGTTTTGGTTTTCAAAAACTAGACAAGACTATTTCTTTTTAAACGAACAATTTTACAAAAATTTCCTTTAGTTTTTCCAAAAAAATACTACCAATGGGTTAACTAAAGTACTACTGAGTTTTTCTCAAACTTTCAACATAAAATTTTCACAAATTTGTCAAATTTTTTTTCAAATTTTCCAAAATTTTTTCACAAATTTTCCAAAAACTAAATTACCCTGAACTACTGACACCACTTTGTAACAGGGGCCTGCGTGTGACAGTGGTACTGTCACCTCAAGTGGCCAAGGCTTAAAGGTTGTAAGCTACCAACTTAGGCTACAACTTATATAAATTATAAAAAGATTAAATGTTACTATGTTACTAAATTTACACGATCTCGAAAGGGAATTTGGCGGTTCTTGGAGGAAAAGTATGCTATAAACGTTTTTCTCAAATGTATAACTAATAGGATAATCATACATACCTTTTCAATTTTCTTCTTGCAGCTTCACACTTTCACTTCTAATATTTATTATTTAAATATCAAATTTTTACTACCATTGAACTTTTATATTCAAATATTTACACTTCTTAAACTTTTAGGTTTTATAAACCTTTTATATATTTGTTGTAAATATATATATTTATCAACATCTTAAACGTTGATTGAATGAGTGAAACTATTCAATCAACTGTTTAATTTACTTAATATTACTGTTTAGGTTTGGGATATGTTATTAATTAAAAATGCCGATTTTAGGGCAACGAATGGTTTGTATTTTGTTGATAAAAAACCATAAAACAGTTAAACACATTATTTCAAAACACTGGAAACAGTAATAATTAATGACTTTACAATCAATAAACTCTAAAAGAAAAGACCAAAATAATTATGAATATTAAAGTTAACAGTTTTATACAATGTTAAAATAATTGATAAATTTCCCCAGTTGAAATAAAACCCCCCTTAAGAAGTCTGAATGAAAGTGTAACGTACCAGGCAACGACAAACTAAAGAGTCCTCTCCCTGACGACTTTCGAAAGTTTCAATACCCCGCTCTCTAGACATTCTCAGTTTGTCGCTAGCTGATTGGTCTAAATCTAAGCTTTCTTTAACGGATTTCTTCCACCACTCTTCTCTACAGACACTCTTGGTTGCCGTGGTTTGAATCTTAAGCTCTCTCGCATTGGCGAGAAAGACAAAGAGACAAAATACCACCGCAATTCAAAGATGCGTGGATTTAGAAATTCGGTAAAGTTTAAATCTTACAGTGTGTTCCTTAAAAGTTGAAAATAGTTTACCAAATTTGTTTCCAGTTACAAAATATGAATTATGTTGATGTTAGTGGCTCAAAGGACATATTAGCCGAATACAACTTTTATTAAAATACAGCGAACCTGAAAACATGCCTAAAAACAAGTCGCCGAGTTGCCATAAATTTTACTTAATCTTAACCTAGTCTTGCATATAATCAATGCTTGTTGATGTCAAAACAATATTTAATTAAAAATCTTTAAAAACTTATAAATGGCAAAAATACCATTTATATTCAAATCCCGTTTTGTTACAATATAAAGAAAGCACATTGCTTTATTGTTGAAATAAAAGCTTTATGTTCCTCTTTCAGTGTAGAAATATAAATATATATACTTTTATATTATTATATTTATATAAACTTTTAATTTTTTTGGATTTTTGGAAACTCCTTGCTCATTAAATTATTCACATTAAAGAAAATTGGTAATTATGCCGCAAACGTACTTCTTTAATTAAACTGCTTATTGGAAAGTTTATTTTGTAGACAATTTCACCAAGTTTAATTTCAGTTTTTTTCTTAAGTCTCTTTAGAGAAGTTTTCAGAAACATGTTACAGGAGAACTCATAACACAAACAATGTAAATCATTTGAAAAAAAACTTATGAAAATCTATTGATTTAAAGCATAAGAAGTTGAAAAACACATGCTTATTTGGCTGTTTTCTCCAAAAGCTGACTGGTTTTTGATATAATAATATAATAAATATTGCAATTTTAGATCTGAAATATCAAATAAATACCTTTTTGTTTCTATTTAATATGAGTGTATTTTATTATATCCGCAACAAAAACAATACATTATACATCTAATGATTTAAATTGATTAAACTTTTAGAAAAAATCCTACTTCTATTCTAAAACTTTCAACTATTTAAAAAAGAATCTCCAACATATCGTCTGGTAGGAAAATTAAGCTCTCAGAGCAAACTCTTCATTTATCAAATCATTTGTTTTGAATGAATGAAATTATTAATTATATTTACTATCACGAATAAAAAATTTGTTTGCAAATAAGCAAGAAAAAAGCGGGAAAAACTCACGATTGCAATGTGTATTAAATGAAGCGCGCTGAGCAGAGGTCCACTAGTGACGTAAGCAACCGAACCGCTGAAAGATTCGAGCTAATAGGCAATCCTGTGTGTTTATAATCGTTGAGTCCGACGCTCCAAAGATGTCCGTTCCTGCGCACTCTTTAGTATAAATCTATTTTTGATTCTTACCGTTTGTCCCTCTCGAGTGCCAAAAAGGCATGAGACAAAAACTGAGCGCCAAACCACGGAAACGCCAATAACGGCGGCGTTTCTTTGTCACGGTTCTGCTGGTGCAACTTAGCAACCACGGATTCATTGATGAACAACACCTCGCCAATGAACATGATATTGCCGTTTTCCACTGGGGTGTCGCCCTTGATTATCGGGGCCCCGTTTACAGAAAGATTGGCTAAAAAACATTTTAATATTTGAATATTTATTTTACTACTATTCATGTATCTACTTATACTGCGTGACCAGCCTTCTTTCTAGGGGTAGGATTTTTGTATGGGCCATAAGGATTGCATGGGAGAATAGACCAACGTTGCCAGTTTAGTGCAAATATCAGTATAATCCGATACTTGGTTCGCGTAAAGTCAACTTCTCAGTTTAATGTAAGTGCATTCAGCAATCGGAATGATAAACAACCAGAATAATAACTTAAAATTCTGCTTGTTCCTAAATGTAACTAATTCACTTACTTTTACAAACAAACAGAATTTTAAAGTGGTTTTATTCTTGTTATTGCTTTTCATTTTACTTTCACTAAAGTCAATTTTTTTACACCACAGTGTATATCTATTGGTAAGCTAACTATTATTTAATTTTAGGTTTTTTTTAATGCATTTTTAGTCTCAAAAATACTTCCGCGGAGCTCATTTAGTACTTTTTCAAGACAAATATCATAATTATGAGTAGTAATGCCTTTCAAGCTAAAAACGGAAATTTTCAGAAAATATTGAATTAATGTTGCTTTAAGTGCTCGCAGGCGACATGCCCCACAGGGCTCTGGAACGAAATAGCGATGTACAAAATAGCGACGTTCAAAATAGCGAGTAATGAAATAGCGACTATCAAAATAGCGATGTAATGAAAGAGCGACTATCAAAATAGCGATGTATCAAAATAGCGATGTAACAAAATAGCGATTGTAACGAAATAGCGATGTAACAAAAAAGCGATGTAACAAAATAGCGACTATCAAAATAGCGATGTAACAAAATAGCGACTATCAAAATAGCGATGTATCAAAATAGCGATGTATCAAAATAGCGATGTATCAAAATAGCGATGTATGAAAATGGCGATGTATCAAAATACTGAATCAAACGAAACCGATTCGAATCAAATCAATCCAAACCGAAAAGAACCGAAATGCGCTATTATATCCTATTTTGACTATACCAGCTTATTTAAAAAAAAACCTTCCTGATTCTTTTCCGGGATCCTAGAGGGTGTGAATCCGAAGCGAACCGAACCAATCTGAACCGAATTCGGTTCGGTTCGGATTCATACTCTCTAGGATTCCGGAAAAGAAGTCTGGAGAGTTTTTTTTTTAAATATGCTGGTTCGGTTCGGTTCGGTTCAGTTTGGGTCGGTTCGGTTCGGTTCGGTTCGGATTCACACCCTTTAGGATCCCGGGAAAGAAGTCGGGAAAGTTTTTTTTTGAAAACATTTCTTAGAAAGAAACCCTTTAGTCGAGCTATATGCCAAAACGGAACCGAAATATCGCTATTTTGATAGTTGCTATTTTGTTACATCGCTGTTTTGATAGTCGCTATTTTGATAGTCGCTATTTTGTTACATCGCTATTTTGATAGTCGCTATTTTGTTACATCGCTTTTTTGTTACATCGCTATTTCGTTACAATCGCTATTTTGTTACATCGCTATTTTGTTACATCGCTATTTTGATAGTCGCCTTTTTATTACATCGCTATTTTGATTGTCGCTATTTCGATACCGCTATTTTAATAGTCGCTATTTTGTACATCGCTATTTCGTTCCAGAGCCACGCCACAGGCAAGAATGTTTTAAATACAAAAGGAACATTTTTTTAAAAAATCGATACAACAAGAAAAGTTGATAGTAAAGTTGATTGTTTTAAGGTAAAATTGGTTAAATAATACTTTTAACTGACCCTTTTTTCTAACCAAGATCTAATGCCGACATAAAACTTGTGTATCATATTGGGTTAAATTCGTTTGAGGTGTTCTTGAGTTATCGTGAATTGAGACAGGAACTTGTGTTTTAGGAACTAAATAACTCACATTTAATAAAATTTTAAAAATAAAATGTTTACGTTTTTAATATTCCACTTGTTGTAAAAAAATGTTTCAGATTGTCCGCCCCTTGACGAGTGCGATCGCGTGCGCCTGTAGCAATTTATCAAGGTTATCTTTGACAACGCTGTATTCTGCGGGACTCAGGCGTATCGCCGTCTCTCTTTAATAAATATCTATCTGTTTTTTATTCTCTTATTGAAATTTATACTTCTAGATGTGAACTTGTTGACGCGGCATACGTACTTCTGTATTCTTGTAATCTTTTTTCTAATAGTAGTAGTGGTTTTTATTTTTTTTTACTTACGACTTCTTTGAAACACAAGATCCCACCCTCCGAGAGTTTGAAGGCTCTGCCCGTCGTTTAATGAAGCCTGCTTAATTCGGCCTTTTACAAAGTGATTTGTTATAATGCTCTCCGTAAATTCGGGTACGCTAAACGGGTAAAAACCCCAGTCGATCGGGTGCCATCTTTGAAACGCATGATCTGTCGGTACAAATATGGTATACTCCTCACCTAAACATAAAAAGATATTTCTAACTTAACCATAATTTAATATATTGTATATTGTATATTGTATATTGTATATTGTATATTGTATATTGTATATTGTATATTGTATATTGTATATTGTATATTGTATATTGTATATTGTATATTGTATATTGTATATTGTATATTGTATATTGTATATTGTATATTGTATATTGTATATTGTATATTGTATATTGTATATTGTATATTGTATATTGTATATTGTATATTGTATATTGTATATTGTATATTGTATATTGTATATTGTATATTGTATATTGTATATTGTATATTGTATATTGTATATTGTATATTGTATATTGTATATTGTATATTGTATATTGTATATTGTATATTGTATATTGTATATTGTATATTGTATATTGTATATTGTATATTGTATATTGTATATTGTATATTGTATATTGTATATTGTATATTGTATATTGTATATTGTATATTGTATATTGTATATTGTATATTGTATATTGTATATTGTATATTGTATATTGTATATTGTATATTGTATATTGTATATTGTATATTGTATATTGTATATTGTATATTGTATATTGTATATTGTATATTGTATATTGTATATTGTATATTGTATATTGTATATTGTATATTGTATATTGTATATTGTATATTGTATATTGTATATTGTATATTGTATATTGTATATTGTATATTGTATATTGTATATTGTATATTGTATATTGTATATTGTATATTGTATATTGTATATTGTATATTGTATATTGTATATTGTATATTGTATATTGTATATTGTATATTGTATATTGTATATTGTATATTGTATATTGTATATTGTATATTGTATATTGTATATTGTATATTGTATATTGTATATTGTATATTGTATATTGTATATTGTATATTGTATATTGTATATTGTATATTGTATATTGTATATTGTATATTGTATATTGTATATTGTATATTGTATATTGTATATTGTATATTGTATATTGTATATTGTATATTGTATATTGTATATTGTATATTGTATATTGTATATTGTATATTGTATATTGTATATTGTATATTGTATATTGTATATTGTATATTGTATATTGTATATTGTATATTGTATATTGTATATTGTATATTGTATATTGTATATTGTATATTGTATATTGTATATTGTATATTGTATATTGTATATTGTATATTGTATATTGTATATTGTATATTGTATATTGTATATTGTATATTGTATATTGTATATTGTATATTGTATATTGTATATTGTATATTGTATATTGTATATTGTATATTGTATATTGTATATTGTATATTGTATATTGTATATTGTATATTGTATATTGTATATTGTATATTGTATATTGTATATTGTATATTGTATATTGTATATTGTATATTGTATATTGTATATTGTATATTGTATATTGTATATTGTATATTGTATATTGTATATTGTATATTGTATATTGTATATTGTATATTGTATATTGTATATTGTATATTGTATATTGTATATTGTATATTGTATATTGTATATTGTATATTGTATATTGTATATTGTATATTGTATATTGTATATTGTATATTGTATATTGTATATTGTATATTGTATATTGTATATTGTATATTGTATATTGTATATTGTATATTGTATATTGTATATTGTATATTGTATATTGTATATTGTATATTGTATATTGTATATTGTATATTGTATATTGTATATTGTATATTGTATATTGTATATTGTATATTGTATATTGTATATTGTATATTGTATATTGTATATTGTATATTGTATATTGTATATTGTATATTGTATATTGTATATTGTATATTGTATATTGTATATTGTATATTGTATATTGTATATTGTATATTGTATATTGTATATTGTATATTGTATATTGTTACAATAGTATATTGTATATTGTATATTGTTACAATAGTATATTGTATATTGTATATTGTATATTAAATTACTTGCCGTCTTTTAATAATTTTGAGACGTTCGAACGAGATAAAAAATGCTGGAATACTCTGACCCGATTCTTGAGGAACGAGAGCACTTCGAGCACGTGTCCGACAAACTTATTGGCTCTGGGGTCGTTTTTCAAAGCTGTCGTCGGCGAGCCAATAACGGCAGCTGCTTCTGGAAACGTGAAGCTGTCGCTGTTTCGTTTCGTAGCTTCGTTTATTGTTGGCAAAACTTCAAGTGCGGCAGCTGACGACTCTCGAGACGGCTTATTGTCGCTTTTTTTTAAAGACGACGACGACGCTTGAACGACGACGCTTGATGGATGTCTGCTACGGGGTAGAGGTAGTCGTCGATAATAACGAGTAGTCTGGAAATATAGAAAATATTCCAGAAAATGACCAGAAAGGCAAAAAATTGATAAATTTATAAAAGCATGAAAACTATTGAAAATATATCCAACAGGAAAATTATATTAAGCTTGTTCCAAGGTATCTGGGTGAAAAGGGGTAAGCTTTTAAGTTAATTTTGTCCATGTATGTTCAGTCTCCTCTCTTTATATTTAATAAATCTGGTAATTTTCCTGTTTATTTTTTAAATAATTTTCAGCCACTCTGTAGGTATGTGACGCAAACTATATGTCAAAAATTGATAAAATTCTTAAAAGCACTCTTTTCTCAATAAAATAAGACCAATATCGGTTTTTTATTTTAATTTGACGATAAGTTATTACAAAAAAAAAACCACAAAAAGTCGGGTTTTTCCAAATTTCAGTGGCGCGCATTTGAATAAATATAGCTCGAAAACGAATCCCACGAACTCCTAATTTTTTTTGGAAAAAATATCAGGAAGGTTTGGCCTTCAACCACAGACTTTTATTTGAAGTATGTGCCTTCAACATATCTCAAATTCAGCTTATCTGACGCATCCCGGTAAACTATGTATTTAGTTCCTCCTCCTTTATAGACCTAAGTTTTTTTATTTTGTTTAAATTAAAAAAAGAAACTCTTACCCGTTGGGAACTTCAATCTTCCTTTTCACAACAGTAGCATTATTCGCCTTTAACACCCCCTTGTCATTCCAAACTTTGACATTTTTCCCACCTAGTGTGGAAAGCGTGAGACCCTCCGTGAGGTTCGTTAGATCTATTTTACTTCCCAACACCACGTGATCTAGCAGAAGCTTTTTGATCAGTTCGGGTTTTCGCAGGATGCTTTCATCTTTTATTGAAGGTGAGTTTTTTGGCGTGAAGATCGTAAAAGGCTTATCTGGAATAAAAATAATTGGATACTGAATTTCTCGGAAAAATTGACTGATGATTCTTATATACGGTATTTCAGAGTTGTATTGTCAAAAGCCCAGGGTAGATTCCTCTCATGAAAACATAAACATGTGTACAGAGCTGTCAGGTACTTCAAGTACAGTATTTGAAATTGTACTTCAAGTTCTTACAAGTACTTCAAGTAGTGTACTTGAAGTACATCTACAATCCGGTAATTGTACTTGGTACTTGAAGTAATTTTAACAATGTACTTGGAAATGTACTTGACTTTGTCAAGTACAGTACTTCAAGTACATTATAAGTACTTTAAGTACATTCAAAGTACTTTAAGTACACTCAAAGTACTTCAAGTACATTCAAAGTACTTCTAGTACATTCGAAGTCTTCAAGTACAATAAAATATTCTTGAAGTACAATGTAGATATAGGTGAGATATAACTTTAATGCGCCGAAGACAAGTGGTAACCTCAGGGTTGCCACCTGTCCGATTTTTTTATCACCTTGGCAGGGAAGTCCGGTATTTTAGCAACCTTGATAGGTACGTCTTAATTTATGGCCCAAAAAATCGTACAAACTTATCCAAAGAATAATGTCTATAGGCGTAATTATTTGCACGCACCTTCATTATTTTGTGGAACGTGAAATTCAAATTCAGTGTGAGAAACTACTACAGCAGTCATGACATGATACTTGCACTTCAAGTACTTTCATAATGTATTTGTAACAATGCATCGTTTTAAAAATACAGTTTGTTAAAGTTTTATTAAAAAAAACCTTTTTTTAATTAGAGTTAGAGGAATTCTACCTATTAAAGGAAATATTGTTATGGATAGCGACTTTTTAATTTATACCAGTGCTGGACTCCACTTTTTGATGAAAATAATGGTACGCCACTGCTTTTTTGTAAAATAAAAATTATTTTTAAAATTGCTGTTAAGTGTTGTTGTCTTTACTTTTAGCTCACACATATACTATACTATAGTAGTGTGAGCTATGGTGATCCTAATTTTTTCGAGAAAAAAAAAGTTGCTCCGATTTCAAAATTTTTTATATATCTTTGCGTATCAGATGATTTTGAAACTTTTTTGTCGCGCCGTCTGTCTGTCTGTCTGTCTGTCTGTCTGTCTGTCTGTCTGTCTGTCTGTCTGTCTGTCTGTCTGTCTGTCTGTCTGTCTGTCTGTCTGTCTGTCTGTCTGTCTGTCTGTCTGTCTGTCTGTCTGTCTGTCTGTCTGTCTGTCTGTCTGTCTGTCTGTCTGTCTGTCTGTCTGTCTGTCTGTCTGTCTGTCTGTCTGTCTGTCTGTCTGTCTGTCTGTCTGTCTGTCTGTCTGTCTGTCTGTCTGTCTGTCTGTCTGTCTGTCTGTCTGTCTGTCTGTCTGTCTGTCTGTCTGTCTGTCTGTCTGTCTGTCTGTCTGTCTGTCTGTCTGTCTGTCTGTCTGTCTGTCTGTCTGTCTGTCTGTCTGTCTGTCTGTCTGTCTGTCTGTCTGTCTGTCTGTCTGTCTGTCTGTCTGTCTGTCTGTCTGTCTGTCTGTCTGTCTGTCTGTCTGTCTGTCTGTCTGTCTGTCTGTCTGTCTGTCTGTCTGTCTGTCTGTCTGTCTGTCTGTCTGTCTGTCTGTCTGTCTGTCTGTCTGTCTGTCTGTCTGTCTGTCTGTCTGTATGTCTGTCTGTCTGTCTGTCTGTAACGACCAACGCGCATAACTCAAAAACCGCTTGGCCGATTTTAATGAAATTGTTTATGTGAAAATATGGCGTGTGTGATATCAAACGAAAGGTAATTGAGTCTGGAGTTAAACAAAATACATTTAGTTTTTGTTTTTTTAAAGGTGGGGGTAGATTTCAAAAATTTGAGTCAAAACATGACTTGTGTGGTATCAAACAAAAGGTAATTTAGTCTGGAGTTGAATAAGATATATTTCAAGTTTTAGTTTTATTAGCTCGCACGTACACTATAACTATAGTACATAGTGTGAGCTTAGGGGCCCATATATTGGCAGAGTATTTTTTGTAAACCGCACTATTTTCGCATAAAAAAATAAATGCCACTTACATGCATGGAGAGATCGCCAAAATTTCATTGATAATTTACGAGTAATTTTCGATAGTGGAAAAGTTTTTTCATTACTTACTCTGGTTCTTTATTTTTTAAGATTAATCTTGCTGTCCATAAGAAAATTCCTCTTAATAGGTAGAATGCCTCTAATACCAAATTTTCTAGAGTGGTTTAGCAGATATTTAAAAAAAAGATATTTATTTTGCATCAAGCCTAAGGTCACTACATTCTGGAAACCTGGCGCCTAGGATGCAGTGACCCTAATCAAACCCCTTTGTTTTTAGATACAGGGTGTCAAAGTTTATTTAATTTTTTTATTATATAACTTTCTGAAAGATTCTAACAATTAAACTTTCTGAAATTAAGCATTAGGATAAAAATAATATTTAAGTATTAAAGAAAATACTAAAAATTATTACCAAAAATCTGTTATTAATAATGTTATGTTTTTTAATTATTAAAGGGCCTGTAATAATTTCTTAATGGCTCATAAAAAAATTATTTCTTAAATAAATGACGAATTGATGCAAAAGTAAATTATAGTTTTTTGGAAAAACATTTTGTTATAAATTTATTTTATATAGTTTTTTTTCAGCTGTAACTTTTTTTTTGAAATAGGTATTAAATATATTTTCATAGTTATAGATTTTCAATACAGTTAAATTTCTAATAAAAATAAATATTAGGTAACCCAGAAAAATAATGAAAAAAAAATGGTTGAACTGTAGTCAGTCACCGGTGTCCGTGGTTGACTTACCCCTTTAAAGTTACCTTTTATACTTTGTTAAAATAAACGGACCCCTGACGAATTTGATACCTTCTTAGCTAGCCTATTAACACACTTCAAGTGAAGCCATGATATGTATCAGCCCTGAAAACAGTATTTTGTAAATATTTCAGAAACTAAAGCTCCTACAAAATTTTTGATTATAAGGCAAATTATTAAGCAACATGCAGTCTACCATAATCCGAAAACCGCATATTGATGCAATGCTCCGTTAAAAAGTTATCATTTTTTTAGTTTTTTAATTGTCAAAAAACTGTCATTTTAACCAAACTCTAATCAGCTCGTTAAAGTGTCCAACACTATTTTTTGAAAATCGGTTTAGCGGTTTAGGAGCTATCGTGTTACGGACAGTACACACACACACACACATACACATAGAGACAGACATCACGACAATATTGCTAGGCAAAAAGCTATGTTGGAATGAGTTCTTATTTTATTTAGCATCTTCATAACACATTTGTGTTTAGAGTCTGCATGTTCTCAAGCAAATTTTTTGGCGTGCCTGGTATTAAAATACTCTGCCAATATATGGGCCCCTAAGCTCACACTAGGTACTATAGTTATAGTGTAGGTGTGAGTCAATATAACTAAAAACTGAAATATATTTTATTCAACTCCACACTAAATTACCTTTTGTTTGATACCACACAAGCCATGTTTTGACTTAAACTCAAATTTTTGAAATCCACCCCCACCCTTAAAAAAACAAAAACTACAATGTATTTTGTTAAACTCCGGACTCAATTACCTTTCGTTTGATATCACACACGCCATATTTTCACTTAAACTCTAGTATTTGAAATATACCCCCACCCTTTTTTTAAAATAAACTAAAATGTATTTTGTTTAACTCCAGACTCAATTACCTTTCGTTTGATATCACACACGCCATATTTTCACATAAACTCTAATTTTTGAAATCTACCCCCACCCTTTTATTTGGTTTGTGTTCGGTGGATTTTGTTCATTTTGAAATGGGACCATCTCGACCCAAGACTCAGCCTAGGTACCAAATTTCATTGAAATCGGCCAAGCGGTTTTTGAGTTATGCGCGTTGATCGTTACAGACAGACATACAGACAGACAGACAGACATACAGACAGACAGACAGACAGACGGCGCAACAAAAAAGTTTTAAAATCATTTGAAACGCAAAGATATATAAAAATTTTTGAAATCGGAGCAACTTTTTTTTTCTCGAAAAAATTAGGATCACCATAGCTCACACTACTATAGTATAGTATATGTGTGAGCTAAAAAACAAAAACTAAAATGTATTTTCTTAAACTCCGGACTCAATTACCTTTCGTTTAATATCACACATGCCATATTTTTACTTAAACTCTAATTTTTGAAATATACCCCCACCCTTTTTTTAAAATAAATTAAAATGTATTTTGTTACACTCCAGACTCAATTACCTTTCGTTTGATATCACACACGCCATATTTTCACATAAACTCTAATTTTTGAAATCTACCCCCACCCTTTTATTTGGTTTGTGTTTGGTGGATTTTGTTCATTTTTAAATGGGACAATCTCGACCCAAGACCCAGCCTAGGTACCGAATTTCATCAAAATCGGCCAAGCGGTTTTTGAGTTATGCGCGTTGGTCGTTACAGACAGACAGACAGACAGACATACAGACAGACAGACAGACGGCGCAACAAAAAAGTTTCAAAATCATCTGAAACGCAAAGATATATAAATATTTTTGAAATCGGAGCAACTTTTTTTTTCTCGAAAAAATTAGGATCACCATAGCTCACACTACTATAGTATAGTATATGTGTGAGCTAAAAAATTAAAATTAAAAACTCCTGTTATGACCTACCTCGACAAAATTTACATAAAATAAAACTGTAAAAAATGCGGTCATAAAAATGTAAATACCACTGGTCTCGTGTTCTTTTTTTAATTATGAAATTGCACCGTAGGGTGCAACCGAAAATTCGCGGTTTAAATGGGCTACTTAGGGCACTCCAGAATCGGACACCGACAGAAAGAGCGGCCAAGAAATATTTTGTAAGTGTGTTTCAAAACCACACAAGCGCACTTTATGTTTTTTGAACAATATTCTGAGTTAGAATTCGGTTATGTAGTCATTGGTAATGTAACAAAACGGGATTTAATTGTGATTCCAACTCTCCTACGTGGAGCATTTTTTAATTTGAAATAAATCTTAAGGGAAAACGTCCTCACTCCACAAATTTCTGATAGGTTGAGAAATAAAAAGCGTAGTTTGGAATAAATTATGCTTTTTTATTTCTAAAAACCATCAACCCTACGCGTTTCGGCTTTACTAGCCATTTTCAAGGGTTCTAAAAGTATAAAAAACAAACAAAAAGATTATTAGAAATTCGTGGAGTGAGGACGTTTTCCCTTAAGATTCATTTCAAAACGGGATTTGAATATAAATGGTAGTTTTTGCCGTTTATAAGTTTTTAAATATTGTTTTTGACATCAACAAGCATTAATAACATGCAAGACTAGGTTAAGAACAAGTAAAATTTATGGCAACGCAGCGACTTATTTTTAGGTTCGCTGTATTTTAACAAAAGTTGTATTCGGTTAATATGTCCTTTGAGCCACTAACATCACATAAGTTTATATTTTGTAACTGGAAACAAATTTACTAAACTATTTTAAATTTTTACAAAACACACTATGTAATTTTAATTTCTAACGGTTTTCCAAGTCCACGCATCTCTTGATTACGCTGGTATTTTGTCTCTTTGTTTGGAACGTTTAAAGCACAGTCTATCTCTTTCTCGCCAAAGCGAGAAGGCTTATAATTCAAACTAATCAACCGCAAGCTAAGAATGCCTAGAATACAAGCTGGCTTTGGCTCAGACGAGTTTCTGTTCGCTTCACATTGCTTCATTTAAGGGGGAAATATTAAATTTATCAACTATTTTAACTTTGTATAAAGCTATTGTTATTTATAACTATTTTGGTCTTTTCTTTTAGAGTTTATTTTATTGTTAAAGCTTTTGATTATTACTGTGTCCCGTGTTTTGAAATATTACTGCTATTTTTTTCTGGTTTTTTAACATCAAATACAAACCTTTGCACTAAAATCGGCATTTTTAATCAATATAACATTCCAATCCTAAACAGTAGTATTAGGTAAATTAACCAGTTGAATGAATAACTTCACCTATTCAATCGTTTAAAATGTTGATAAATTAATATATTTAGAACAAACATACAAAAGGTTTCTAAAACCTAAAAGTTTAAAGAGTGTGAATATTTGAATACAAAAGTTTAGTAATAGTAAAATTTGATATTTTTTATTTTCTAAATATAAGAAGTGAAAATGTGAAGTTTCAAGAAGAAAATTGAAATGGTATGTATGATTTTCCTACATTGTTTATATTCATAATATTTAATACTTTTATCAGTTATTTGAAGTGTTGCACAAATTGGTAGCTTGTAACTTTTAAGCCTTGATTTGTGTGTGTGTGTGTGTATGTGTATGTCTGTCCATAACACGATAGCTCCTTAACCGATATTTATATAATTGTCAGGTCAAATAGTGTACAATACTGTAAAGAGTTGGTTAGATTTTGGTCAAAATCCATTAATGATCATTACAGCTTTTTGACAGTTTTAAAATTAAAAATATGCTAACTTACTACCGGAGCACCGCATCAATATGCAGTTTCCGGAATATAGTAGAACACGTTTTTCCTAATAATTAATCTTATTACTAAAAACTTCGTAGAAGCTTCCGTTTCTGAGATATTTACAAAAACTGCTTTCAAGGCTGATATAAAGTAGAGTTTACTTGGAGTGTGCTAATGGGCTAGGAAGGTATCAGATCCTTTATGGATCTGTTAATTTTTCTATGTAATGAAAGAGAAAAAAGCACATCTTGAGTTACGATTTCGAAAATCAAATCCCAAAAACAATCAGAAGTTTTTGCAGTGCGCCAATCCGGAATACCCAGAAAATATGTTTTTAATGAACCACTCGCATAAGCCGAAATTGTGCACAAATCATTCAGATTGGTTTTACCGTTAAGCCCGGTTTAAATTCGGGGACCAGGCATGGTCCACACGCATATACTGAGTGACCCAAACAAAGAAACACCAACCGGCCTAGTTACAAATTTGTAGTTTTTTTTTTTTCGTAAAAAAACTGCGGGCTTTTATTTGTTTTGCTAAGTTTCATGGTTTTCGAATTTAATTTTTTTTTTATACGAAGATTGTCTATGAACTTTAGCATATATATAGCTGGAATAAAACAGAAGATAACTTTTAAAGACTATTTTTTCACGAAGTATTTTGCACGTAAATTAATGCACTTTTGCATGCGCTCAAATCAGTTGTCAAAGCTGTTGTCATTGGCGTAGCTAGCCTTGCTTTTCAGGGGGGGCCGTGGCCCCGGTCTATTTTGA